>BOPP01000075.1:4862110-4908350 GCA_017312745.1 Gryllus bimaculatus
TATATAATTATGAATAAAAAATTATCTCATTCAGACTTTTGAAGTCTTACATTTAGTCGCTCTACATTGAGACATTGGAAAATATAACACAACACAAACATAACAAGAACGTTTACGTAGTGAACAATTATTCATTGAGTATCCCAATTCATCAAGATTATTGAATAACACGAACTTTTGCATAGTTTTCTTCGTGCTGATCAAATTCATTATCTAATATCTTTTCAGTCTAACAACTTTGCGTGTGGTCAAATGGAGCCGGCAATTTACAAAAAAAAAGCACGTTCTTATTTTCTTTAAATAATATTATAATATTCAATACACGGACCAAAGGAAGAGAAATATTGTTGTAGCATTGGCGCGCACGTTTGACTGATGTAGACGAGTAGATAAGCAAAATATTTCCGAGCGTTGTGGACTCGAGACGAGTTTTTACGCGAAGTCAAGTTGTCGCCAAGAGCCTCTGGACGAGATCGTATTCGGAACTGTGATGACACGGGAATCTCTCGACGAGTTTCCTCGTGCAGACACACTTTCTGCTATCGCTAGGGCTGTTTGATAACTGAGATGTCTTCGGCGATATCTATATGCGAGTGAGCTCAGCTCACAACGAATAGCCCGCTGTGAGAAGCACGACTCAAGAAGAGTGATTACTCCGACGGCCCGTAGCAGTTAAAGGGTTAACGCAATTTGTCTCGTTAGAATTTGCGCGGTTATGGACCATGTGATTTCAGATCAGTAGAATGAAGTGATACTTTATTATGCATTCATTTTATTAAATTATATAAAAAATAGAAATACATTTGTAGATTTTATAATTTAAATACTATATTTAGATAATTTAAGAGTTTGGGAGTTTCTTTAAATTTCAGTGGTTTTCACAACCTCATCTCGGGCAAGTGGGTGAAGAAATCAGGTAAAACTGGTTACACTGATTTAGTACCAATAATATGTCGGTTTCTTGACTGCCGTCCTCATAAACATTCATGCCCACGAGCCGGATGCCGGTTTACCTAGACTCGGCTTACCAACAAGCTAGTACTCATTAAGCGTATAGTAAGCAGCGTGTTTACTAATTAGATGAGCAAGAAAACTAGCAAACAAGTTTCTAGAATATTTGGTCAAAGGAACTTCTGTGACTTTAACCTCAATAAAATCTAATTCCTCTTTATGACATTATGTGCCATCGTATATATGAGGATGTATATTTTTAAATTTTCTAAACATTGATATTTAATGATTCAATACTGTATAAGTCGAAATATTTGGTCGCTCAAATTCTTTTCCCCTTCAAAGTGAAGATAATGAGACCGTCTTACGTGGTTCAGGGCATCACCAGATTTAATTGCAGTGCGTATGGTATGTGCGAGCAGTTGGGGAACTGGGGCGGGACAGTACGAGATCGCTCCTTCACCTTTCTTACCTTATCTTACCACTATCACTCACACTTACACTTAATGCACTATACCACCACACGTCGGGAGAACAGCCGGGAGATCGGAGCTTGTCCCGGCTGGGGCAGTGCCCCACTGATGGAAGATACCTGGTTGGGGAAAACCCCGCTATCCGACGTGTAGTTTAGTGCCGGATATCTCATTTGGCCGGAAAGAATACAGCAACATCTCGAGGAAAACGCATTCACTACACGTATGGGATAAATAATCTTATTAGTTGACGCACCACAAATTACCAATCAATCAAGGTACGGAGATTCCTCAGAACAGCTTTATTGTAATGACATATTACGGGCGCCTTATCCTTTATTGTTTTTATGTGCATGACATACTCCATTGCATGTGCAGGCTTGTTCCGAAACACTTCGGAGAATGCGGCCGTGTTACGTTCCGCATGGAAGGCCAAGGCAAATCGGACTCGCTCCCTTTCGTTACTGCCACGCCCCCCGAGCGTCGCCTATCGACAGCGGCCGGCCGGGGAGGAGCCACTGTATTGACTTTCATACTCGAGAGCAGCTCGGCCTTTCACCGCCCGCGTCTCTCCAGCACGTGCGTTTTCTCCGCGCCTGCGCGTTGCTCCCGGTTCCTATCCCGCCCCCGCCCCCGCAGCCACGTGCACGTGCTCGCCACGTGCGGCTTTCCCGCGCTAATTAGCGCTATGCTTCCAACCTAATCGTTGTGCCTGTCACGATACCAACCTGATTGATATTCGATCTGATGGCGATGGTGCACTGAAAAGTTAGCGTACTGTGTCAGCCAGATCCAACTCTGCGTTTGGTTTAAATGCATATTATGAGAGAAGAAACGAAAAAATTATACGTCACCTTGCCACGATACGAACACTGATTATTCGATGTAATGGTGCACTCAAAAGTTAGTGTTCTGTGTCAAGCAGAGCCAACTAAAAAATTAGTTTAAATTGCATTTTATGAATAATGGGACGATAAAATACAAAACAGATAAATCTATTGTAAATATTATTCCAACCAAAAGTGGGAATGTCAGACTGAGTATAATCGAAAGTCATTATATATGAGAGGTGGTGAATAAATTTTTTCTCAATGTAGTAAATATTTATATAGCTTGTAGGTTGTTATGCACTTTGAAAATTTTTCATTATTTTTAATCAACATAACAGAAGGTTATTGAAGTGGCATGTAAATATTAATAGCAAAAAGTAAGGTGTACAATTTAACAAAAATATAGTGAATGAGAACGAGGAGTAAGTATTAAGGTATACTGCACCCGACACATTATACGATAATGTTGCAAGAATCAAGACCAAAATGAATGGAACTTTGGAAGAACGTGTTGCACTTCAGAGTACGAAAGATGCACAGAAGTACAAAAGCGCGCCGCAAAGACTTCCATCTGCAATAGGTGCGGTTGACACAGAAAAAGCTGAGTGTCTCTACCCGCGCTCTATTGTATGCCTTGACGAGTATATGGGCCTGGGAGACGCGTTTTTGTCGGTGCCTCGGTGGAACTGACGAGATGCGGAGAATACAGTACCCGGCCCCGACGTTGAACGTTACTTTGTTAAGTCCGTCACCTCGCAGGAGCAACTACCTTAATTAAAGATCTTGTCGACTCTCTCTTTCATGAAAAATACTCTTTCCCCGCATGCGCCGTAGAGGGTGACGGCAATTTCTAGATTTCTCGTGCTTGCTAGTGTGTTACATCTGCCTGGCATTTCATTGTTTATATTCGTTTCGCAACGTCGAATCTGGTGCTGGATGCCAATCTCAGATGAAAATAAAGATATTTTTATGACTCGAGATAGACAAAGCGATTCACACTATCGATATTCTGTACTGGAAAACAATATTTCATCGTAGAGATATTCTACTTAGTTTCATCTCTATAAAGTTGTAACTATATATCTTTATTAACCTAATTATCCGTTAACTTTCGTCTTTTGTACGACAAAAACAAAAAAAAATAGGTCTTCAGTTATGTATAATTTCGCATCCATTGGTGTAAAATACTCGGTGAAATTGACCGACATAAACGAGCTACTTCTATCACGAAAGAGAGATTGAAAAAATAAGTGAAACTCTGCAGTTTCAAGTATTTCTCTTAAGCACACAACGTTCACTGTAAACTAACCATAATTTAAAGATATATTTTTAAAGGTGTCTCATTCTTACTGATTTTTCCTGCAAGTTGCACAAGGATAGTCTATAACCATTCCAAAACAAAGAGAGAAAGACCAGATTCTTAGAAAAATGCTTTTATTTTGCATATAAAAAGGTACAAATCTCTCCTTACAAAACGTGTTTTCTCATAACTTCCACTGAGCAGATTCTAATCGGAAGCTGCATGCTACATTCCAACTAACTCGCTACGTCTTTGGTATCGCGACCACCGGATTCTCGCAGATAACGGATCAGTCTTGGCGAGCTCCGAGCGGCCGAGAAAAGAGCCACAAGCGGCGAAGGCGATGCACAGGTTCACTTCGGCGCCCGACTCTGACACCAAAAGAACGATCTTGTCATCTCACACGCAGAAAAAAAAGCATTACGTGGACGTGCGTTTTAGGGTACAAACAGACAGGACTCGGCGCGGCAGGGCGAGGACAGCAACTGTCACCGTCGCGCCTTACAGCGTGCTGTGTGTTTTCGCTCACAGGTACACACGATTTTGATCGCATTGCGTCCCTTCGTGTGTGTAAAGTATTAGTATATTATTAGACAGAAATATATGTCGTCCGTATTGGGAAGAGTTTCCCAGAGATGTGTATATAGACCCCCGAGGGACGTAAAAGATCATCTAGGGTCTGTTATGGACATCCCTCTCCCTGTGAATCCAGGGGGCTCGTAAGTTCGGGAAGCTCTGGTATAGAGTTTTGTTTGAAATCGTATACACTTATTTGCTGTAATGCTGAAATAATATGTACAAAACGTTCCGGGTGTTCAAATGACAAGCTCGCACGTGGGATGAAAACGACCTGCGGGCCGTCAAGCCAGTTTGGGGCGTGTGGCGACGGGGAGCACGACCTGTGGTTTGTAGGCGGGCGCCTTGGCCGCCGCCGCCGCCACCACGGGCGCCGCGGTCGCCATGACAGAGGGCGGCGCGGGCACCACCGCGGGCTTCCACTGCTCCTTGGGCGGCGGGCGCGGCGCCACCACGGCCCGCGGCACGTGCGCCACGCCGGCGAGCGCCCGGGGCGCGCGCCAGCCCTTGGAGTGGCGCAGGGCGTAGGCGGTGTAGGGCGAGGAGGCGGCGCCCAGCAGGGAGGAGGTGGGCGCGTGGTGCCAGCCGCCCACGGCGGCGGCGCCGCTGCCGCTCTGCAGCCAGCCGAAGCGCTTGGGCCGCACGGGCGACACGTGGCCGGCCAGCGTCAGCACGCTCACCCCGCTGTGCTTGTACGCGCTGGAGGGCGTGGCGTAGCTGCCCAGGCTGTCGCCGCCGCCGCTCAGCCCGCCGCCCAGCGAGTGGCCCGACGCCAGCACCGACAGGCTGTTGGAGTCGAGCGCGTGCGAGTGAGAGCTGGAGTGGTCCGAGTGGGCGTGGTCGGAGCCGCCGAGGCTGCCGTGCTCGTGGCCCGAGCCCAGGCTGTGGCCGCCGGAGCTGCCGAGGCTGATGCCGGAGTCGGACGAGGAGCCCCCGCTGCCGGCGGAGCTGCCCCCGGTGTAACCGGAGAACTTGTGACCGCCGAAGCTGTACCCGCCGTGGCCGCCCAGCGAGTGACCGCCCAGCGAGTGACCGCCCAATGAGTGCCCGCCCAATGAGTGCCCGCCCAATGAGTGACCGCCCAATGAGTGACCGCCCAATGAGTGACCGCCCAATGAGTGGCCGCCCAATGAGTGACCGCCCATGGAATGGCCGCCGATGGAATGCCCACCCAGTGAGTGCCCTCCAAGGGAGTACGCCGAGTGGCCCGCTGACTTCAGCGAGGCCCAGCCGCCCGAGCCGAACCCTTTGCCGCCGGCCCACAGCTCGTGGCTGGTACTCTCCGATCCACCGCCGTGCTCGTGGGGCATCTCAATCTCGTGGTGCGTCTCATGGTGGTCCTTGACTGGCACCACCAGCTTCTGGAAGTGCTGGTGGTGGTGGTAGTGCACGTTGTCTGGGACGTGGATCACGATCTTCTTGCTGCGGACACGCGATTTCTCTCTTAGGCCGGCCGGCTGATCCGAGCGCGCGGGAAGGAGCGACTATTGAGGGGGGCGTTCAGGCGAGACAGTTATGAAAGGGGGAGGGGCAAATGATCACGAGGGGCCGCTTGAGGTTTAATGGGAAAGGTGTGGCTTGAAAGTGAGGCTCTGACTTCGGGGAAAATAAAGTGTTGCGAAAAGGAAAGTGAAAAAGAAGAGATGCTTTCGATGAAATGTTAGAGGGATACAATAATGTTGTATACGAGAAACTGAGAAATGTTTGTGCGCTTCTAAGTTTACACGTTAATTTGTTTTGGCAACAACCATTATTTTATTTCCTTACTCTCACTGAATCATAAGGAAAATCATGTAATCATTTATATAACATTAGCTATGTTGAAATTATTTCCATATTTCCATGAGAACAATGTTTGAAATCGAATTATAAGATACACGCATGTAATAATATCAAAACTAACCAAGACGAACAAGTACAATAAAAACTTAATGCCTTTACATTAATCTGTTCAACAATAAAATTTAATATTTAATTCCTATCAGTCTCTATTTACCTAAAACCACTTTTTCTTAAAATAATAACTCAGTTCAAGATGCAATCAAGTTTATTCTGAACTGAGTTATCGGTCGATAAACTGAACATAGGTGTGGGAAAATTAACTGTTAAGCCCTGAGCAACCCAAGTGTCTGAATGCGCACGTGGCCTCTGGCTTTCGCACTCACTGTTTGTGATGTTCGTGATCGCCGGCGCCTGCCGGAGTCACCACCAGGGGCAGCACCAGCGCCAGCGCCGCCAACATAGACAGCGCCAACTGCAAAGGAGCGGACGCGGCTTTTCAGTTTCTCTTCGCGAAGGAGCAAATTGATGGGAAGTAATATCAGGAGTAAACAGAGAAAATCAGTGGCAGGAGGCAGTACAGACCCCTAATTTCAAACCAAAACGTTCCTCCTCCCCAAATCCATGAACAGAAGTCACTGCTGCATGATTCAGACTTAACGTATAGCGTTAAAATTTGGTTAGAGATAAATAGAGTACATATTAGATCTCATTTGAATTAAAGAAACTGGTTTCTCAATTAAGTCGGGGCCTGGAGCACGTTTCCAGGACTACATCCCTTCTGGACGCCCGTGCAAGTAATAGTAATGTTATTAACACAATATAATTGAATCGGTGTCTCGTGTTCCTTGCGGTGAAGTTACTGGATTATGATTGATTAGCTGGACTTGTACTAATATTCCGCAGTTTGTTAATAATTGTTTTGAAAGTGAAAATAGATTCACACTGGAGTCCAAGTTACAGCAAACCTGACAACATGGGTTACAAGGTGAGAAAACGTTCCCGAAACGTTATAGATCATCCAAAAGTGACTTCTTTGGTAGATCACAGCATTAAAAGCTTAAATCGTAGCTCGAGTAGGGGATCCATATTTTAAGGTCCTATGAGAAACAGCTTCCGAGTTCCGCATGATTCTAAAATTTGTTGCAACGTAGAATGTAAAAATGTTGTGGGTTGGATGTGTGCCTGGTTTACGAATTGTGCCATAATCTGCGCACTCGCATGTGTTTCGTTTTAAATATATTGCATAATTGCAATCGATAATTGGGAAGAGGTAACTCGCTATCAAGCAAATACGAGGTTTTGTACCGATGGTTTCTTTTAAACTGTCAAAAACAGTCATCTTTTCCTTAATCTACGATGGTTAATTGGAAACGTAGTTCCAATTCAAAAGAATTATTTCAATTAATTAACTATTAAAATTGTTTGTTTTCATTCAGTTTTCTAAGTTTAACGCCTTTGACATATTGTATTTTTACTATTATATAATCTCTTTTCTAAATGCCTATCTTTATTGGTGTCATACAAAGTCATAATATCTAATGTCGCATAACTGCTCTGAAATCTTTTATATTGTACCTTTTAATATTCTTTTTGTTCGCATATAAACTGCACTTAGTTCCCACCGCACCGCACAGGTAGAAGAGTCATTCTTTTCGAACCTCTCTCTGCATGAAACACGGCCTGAACCACTGAGCCGTGCCTAAGTCCCGTGAAAGGGACACAATGGACCTGGAGCAGGTGCCGCTGAACACCAGTCAATGTCGCGATTCATGCTGGAGTTACACCAGAGCACAGCCTTTAACAACCTCGCGCTGTCATCGGCTCGCCCAAGCTTTCTCCTTATCGCCCCTCCTTTACACTCGCGCGGTAACAAGCGAGGGGCGTAGGCACAGAAGCCATCTCGAGCTCACGCTTGTCTGCTCAAGCTTAACACCTATTACTGAGCCATTGTCTTTCTCCGACTCAGAGGAGGTGTGGTGTGACATGCACTGCTGCGTCATATGTCTCAGTTCAGACGCATTGTTTTAGTTACCGTGAGAATTTAATTACCAGAGCTCTTAAGGCGAACATTACAGAGGGAGAGGTACTTAGTCCTGCCAATTATATAGTTTGTTTTTTATTAGAGGTTTCAATTTTTACTTTCTCACTGCGGAGTAAAGAGAAAGTTATGTAATGATGCACAAAAAACGGCTATTTTTGGCAAAAAAAACTCTTATTACAGGCTCCTGGTAACGAAAAAGTGATAAATCTAGTTGCTTAATTAAGGGGGAAATTCTCTAATACGTGGCAAAGCCATCATTCGCAATCCAAACCTTTCAGCCAAATTTCTCCGAAATTGATATTCCCGAGTTGCTCTAGCTGATGTCGTGGCCCATTGAATTTGAAATCGATATTTTAATTTTGGGGATTATTTTACAAAAAGCCCCTGGAACATTTTCAAAATTTTCGAAAAAATGGCACCACCGTTTTTTATTAAATTTTGTTGATAGTGTGAAGAACGTTTAAGAGAATGCTACAGGTGTCATGTTCATTAAAAACCCTGATTTTTTAAAAGTAGCCGGTCGGTGTCTTCCTACCACTAAAATATTAAAGATTGAATTTTTTCCGTCAAGAAAATTGTTCCTCAAAAATAGATATTTAAATAAGGTCATTTACAATTTTTAGAAAATTTTAGTACTTTTCGCGTAATTTTTGGGGCGAGAAAATACGTGCCGTTATTATATTATTATTATTATTATTATTATTATTATTATTATTATTATTATTATTATTGTTAAATATATGGTGAAATTTATATCAAGTGATTGCTATAATGAGAGTTATTACAGGTCTTTGCGTAAAACATTCACTCTAAAACTGAAAATTCAGAAAACATTATTTGCAATTATAATAAATAAAATATATTAATACAATACTAAGTTATGAAGACACATCCACATTTGTGACACAACAAATTGTATAGATTTTATCGTTAAAAGCAAATATTGATGTGAGAAGATTTATATTTCATTTTTAGAGTCAGAAATAGAGTAATGTTTAGTTGTTTTCTTAATGAATGCGTACATATATTACTCGTCATAACTTTATTCTTATTCAAAATCGTCATTAGCATCAATAACTTAATAAAATTAGCAAAATAACTTAATAAAAAAATTTAAGTAGAGGGCCCAGAACACTAACCCCCGTCTTCGGTATTGCAAGAGGACATTTATACTTTGGTATTGCAAAGGTTAAGTTTTAAAAGATCACAAGTCAGTTTCTTTGCAAAGTGTGTGAACATCATGTGATCAATTCAAATTAATTATGTGGAAATTATTAGAATTAGTAGTTTGAAAATATAAATTACAAGAGTAAATTGCAAATAACATTTTACCAAGTATACGTAAAAATAGCGCTAAGCGCTAGCGCTTTTCCAGAGAAATATATCCAACAAAGAGATATTTATTACCAGAATATTTCGAAAAAATGTTAGTTTTTATCTAAATTTTATTTTCAGTGTGTTTATTACTGTAAATTATTATTCAATTGCTTGTTTTCACGGTTTCGTATGTATTCATCTATAAATAAATGCTTAAAAACACAGTGATAACGCATAGAGTAATATAATGTATTTTCTCCTGATTCATGGATTGTAGTGGTCTTTCTCTCTTGAGAAATTTTAAATCTAGTCATTCATCTCATTCTACACGGAATTCTTACTGATTTAATAGTTAATTATCTTATAAGTGTCTAAAGTAAACAATGGGTTATGTGCAAGTTAGTTTATTATTCATGTGCGTGGTAACGATTGCTTAAATATCTTTTAGCAACGTGTAGTACACATACGTGCAATACAGTTGTAACTTATCTAATCTTCTTTTTAACATTTTGACATTTTTTCTTACTGTATGTGTATCTATATGGTAATGGTATTAATTAACTTCTGCTGTACGCTTTATATATTGAATATAATAAGTGACATATAATCATCTTCGAACATGGATGTAAACGGCGGATTTAGGCGATCAAATCAGACAATATAATTTTAAAACTCGTTCCGAGATATTTCATTACCTTAATTATACCTTTTAGTTTCATTAATAAATGAACACATCTTGATGGTTAGTTGGTTTTGAACATTGAGCTCACATACGAAACGGTTTCAAGTACCTTTAAATATGCAAATGAACTTCTGTCAACAGATTTAATTTAATCGTTTATAAATTTTCTTTAAAGTCGGTTTATGCCCAAGTTATCCTATTTACGTTTAGCAGTTAAATAATTGCATTTTAAAACGTATACGATATATAATTGACAGTTTATGTTGTTTATTGTTTGTTCCAATATCATAAACCAAATGACAATTATTGTTTTTGATGATTTACTGCAGAAATAATTCACATATCTTGTGTTTCTTATTAAGAGTGTACATTTGAAAACACCTTTTCAAATATCTTAAATGCTCAGTATAATAATAATAATAATAATAATAATAATAATAATAATAATAATAATATGTATAGACATGTGTGAAAAGTTAATTATGTAAAGTAAACACTTCCTGTCGTTTTCCCAGTCAAGTACACATTTTACACCAAAACTATTCGCAATAATAATTAAAATGCTTTTCTTTTGTTTCAAAGGCGCGGATAAATCTAAGTCGATATGGAATGCCCGGAGACACATTAAAGGCACAAAAGTCGTGAATGTCGTCCGTGTTAATCCCATTTCAGACAGGTGAATTCTCCACTTGTTTCATGAACGCTGTCTGCACGCGGTCGTCTCATTTCCCGCAGTGGTCCACTGACTCACCCGAGTCGGGGGCAGCCTCTCCATTTGGGCGAAGGCGGAGTCTGAGCGATGCCGCGCGCTGCTGCTCCAGCTGCTGCTCCTGCTGCCGGTGGCGGAGGCGGAGGCGATGATGCTTGTGTGGGGGTCCAAGTGGCTCTGCGTGCTCACGGCGCCGCCCCTGCTCTATATAGCCCTCGAGGGCACGCATGGCCGCCCGGCCGCACGCATGCTCGCCCGCCCGCGCGCCGCCCCTCGCACGCTCCCCGCGCACGCTCTCGCTCTCCCCCGCGGCGGAGCGCGCCCGCCCACGCTCCTCCTCCTCCTCCTCCTCCTTCTTCTTCTTCTTCTCCTCGTCACCCTGCTACTTCTCCTCCTCCTTCTACTCTTCGTCTCCCTTCTACTTCCCCTCCTCCTTCTACTCTTCGTCTGCCTTCTACTTCTCCTTCTACTTCTCGTCTCCCTTCTACTTCTCCTCCTTCTTTAGCTCCTCTTCTTCCTTTACTACTTCCCTTCCCTTTCTCCTCTTTATTTTCCTCTTCTTTATCTTCCTGCTTTCCTCTCTCCTGCCTTATAATCTTGTTTCTCCCCTTCGTTCACCATATGCTGATTTTCTTTCTTCCTTTTCTCTTTCTCTGTTTTTTATACTTCTCTTACTTTTGCTCTTGTTCCAACACGTCCTTCTCTTCCTTCTCCTTCACATTTTTATTCTCCTTTTTCTTCTATTTTCATCATTCTCCTTTTCTTCATGATTATTTTCATTTTCTTCTTTTCCTTTTCTTCTTTCGGCTATTTCTGATTCTATTTGTTTTTCTCTTCTTTTTACTGTTATCATTTTCTTATCTTTTTTCGTTTACCCCTCATTTATATCTTCTTCCTTCTTCTCTCCCTTGTTTTCCACTTCTTCCTCATCCTCCTTCTATTCTCTATTATTTTCTTCTTCTCCTTACCCCATCTAGTCTTCCCCCTCCTCCTCCCCCCTCCATCTATCTCTTCCTCTTCCACCTCCACCTGTCCTTCCGGCTGCGTGAACCGGTTGGACCTCCGCGTAAGAGGAATTTTGTGTTTGGGCCTCCGGCTGTCGCAGCCCACACCCTCCCCATGCAAACAGGTTCGCTGACCAATTTCAGAAGAAGCGAAATTTCACTTGTCGAATGCCTCTCCAATGCCACAGGATTATAATCTTGTTTTGGTCGTGAAAAGTAAACTCGAAAAACTTTTTCCATCCTAAAGCAGGCTCGAATTCAGTCTGAAACACCGCTCTCCCTGGGCCCCAGTGCAAATTCCTAGGAAAGTCTTCTAGTGCTATCTGATGTGAGCAATAAAGGGCGATACCACATGCATGATTCAATATGCTCGTTCTCTAATGGTAGACTCGCAAGCGATTACACGAGACAGTAGGTGAGAATAGGACGTTAACACACGTTTGTCCATTGGAACCTTGTCGTAGCTTCCTTTGAAATGCAATGATCTCCTCACACAGAACAACAAAAATAACTTGGTTATTTTCTTTTGGGTTTATTGGTAGTTTTCTGATTGACATTTTTGTACGTATCTCCTCTTTGTAAGTCTTGCGCCTTGTACTTCCCGATTAACTGAAGCTCTTCCATACATAGACTTCAATTCATTCGCACTTCAAAGCATCTGTGAAAAGCGGTTGCTGAAAGACATACGGTAAGTTTAGTTATCTACAATGCTGTGTTTCAGGTGTTCTCCCGCTTTCGTTAATACTTTATGGCTGGCACTATCACATATCGTCAGCACACACGTACACTCGTATCTCAACTTCTCGAAATGACCAAGCTCTTGATGAAACGGATGTCGCCATAAAGAATAAAAGGAGAGGTTTTTCGGTAGAAGCCAGCAGATGGGCAGAGGGTACCATTCACTCGAATTTCTTTTATCTACAATTTGTGGAGGGCTATATCTTGTAAACAGAGTGACCATTGATGCTGAGAAGTTTGCTTACTGCCAGAAATATATACTCTACAATGATAATAATAAAATTTAAAATTAGGTCTAAATGACTATTGTGAGGTTACTTGTAAAATCAACAATAGAACTCAATCAATCATCAATTATTACCGTCAACCTGATCCTCCCATCTGTTTCTGTAAATTAAATTTTCTTCGCAAGCAGAATGATAGTCTCAGAATCTGGCTCGAACCATCAGCGGTTGCCAACCCAGCTTTATCGCGTTATCTCCTTCATTGCATGCGCGATCAAAGACAGAGAGGAAGCCAAAGGAGAAAGACAAAGAGAGAGAGAGTGTGAGTGAGAGAGAGTTAGAGAGGGGGAGAGAGGGACAGCGGGAGGGAGAGTGAAAGAGACTCAGAAGAGTTCTTTGTATCAGCATTTACTTGATGCAATACATATATTTTTCTCTATAGATGGAACGAACCAACATGAAAAATTCCTAATAATTTATCCCTTCGTATCTGACAAGTGGAATATTTGTATTAGTTCATAGTCTTTACCTCAGTTTCAAATGTATTTAATTAATATGCGTCTACCAAATTTGGAGCCTACTCAGAAAACAACTCTTTTCTCTGCTACTATTTGCGAAACGGTCCTTAGAAAATCCCACATGACCTATTACCCCTGAGATCATTCTATCAGATTTTCGTGAATCAGATGAAATTGTTATGTTTATTCTTTCGTTATTATGAAAACATGTGAGAAAATGACCTTTTTGAATCAGTACATCCCTGGTACATTCAAACTCTAATTATTTTACCCCAATTGCTCTGAAATTTGGTGCCCTGTGTCACGGTTCATTTTCACCTAGACGTAGCAATACTGAGCATCTTCGACAGTATTTTTAAATACTAAGGGCTTGTGGTTAAATGTTTATTTTAGGTGCTTCTTGGCATCAAAAGAATCCAAAATTAAGAAATGTGAATATATATTTGTTTATTTTTCATTTAAAATTCTTAGGTATTTGATAATTCCCCTAATATACCAGAAAATTGAATTTAAAATTCGGCATTGGAGAGTTCAAGAAAACGTGTTTCATACGGGATACATTTATGGTTTTCAACGACAACTGATTCTAATCAATAATGAGATGAAGAAACGCAGGAAGGCTGAGAATTACGGCGAATTGGGAAGGTAATTATGCAAAAATATAAGCAGCTTTTTTTACAAAAATAATAGAATAATTAACCCTTTCCATCTCGAGTCTACATTTGAACTGACTCGCCCAATACAGAAAGGATACATCTTTATTTATGACTTTACAGGAGACATAAAAAACAATTAGCAAAAAATGTATCGTTATTTTATTTTGTAACTTTGTCTGCAGATTCATTTGCAGTATCTGAATGTAGTATACTTCAAAATACATTGAAATACTTTTTAAGGTTGTTTATATTAAAAAAACAAATAAAAAAATGTACCCGTTTTGCATTCGATAGGTATCTCTTGATACTTTTTCATCATAATAATGTTTCTGACAATGCTTACATCATAAATATGATTTTATTCTCATGTCAGTATATAGTTGAAAATAATTAAGAGCAAATGAGGTCACAACAAATGGGGTACAAAAAATGTTTGCAGTTAAGAAATCACAATTATTTTTAATTCAAAAGGTCTGTAGTTCATACGCTTTAATCTGTAAAATCATAAGTGCTTAATGCACTAAAATCCCCTAATTGTCTTGAATATCTTTGGTGTACAAATTATTGCAATAATATAAAATATCATGTGTATTAACTTGTGGAATCTCAAAACATTTCAAACAGCATTAACAATTTTCATCTACGTTTTTCCTTGGAATTATTGCATCTTAGAATTCACAAAACATTGTGTATACAACGTCACCATTTCTTAATAATATAAATATTCCTTAGTTCTGAATTAAGCTGCTTTTTGCCTTCATTTTCCCCCTCTACATTCCTTTGTAACATATTTTCTTTCTGCATTGCATTGTTCTTTTAATTCAGTTATTCACTAAGGAGGACAAAAGTAAAGCAGTTACCTTTTTGCACAATAAAAACTAAAGATAAAACAAGGCATACCAATCATAACATAAAAGTAGCCGAAATATAAAGATGTACCCCTCCTGCATTGGGTGGTTCAATTAAGATTTACTAAACTTGAAATTCTCTACGCGATTAAAATGAAATAATTAATAGTGTATAGTATTGGATTTTCAAGGTTAAAATATCAGATATGTCTCGATGAAAAGTAGTGTACTAGTGTAAAACATATTTGATCACTTGCGTTCGATGAGACGAAAAATGATATTTCCGCGATCGTAGTTTTACCTTGCTTATGACTTTGCGTTTTGTACGAGAGTTAACCAAATTCTTGAAATCAAAGCAGCAGGAGTATGTGACTAGCAGAAAGTAAATTAAGTAATGAGTTGCATTTGAAAGGCACAAGAACTAAGTGTCCTGATCCCCTCATAGAATTATTAAATAATCTCACTGTCATCAATGTATCAGCAAACTTTCTATTGTGCTCTCAAAAAGCGTTTCAATAATTTGAAAACAATTACATTTCCTATCGTTTCCCACTATTCGATAATTTTATTTAATATCAGAGGAAATGTTTTCGTGGACAATTTTTTTCATAAGAATAATATTAAATATTCGAGTGATCAGCCATGACTAATATTTAGCTTCTTGATTATTTGCCTCCTCTTACCTACATTTTTATTTGTTAAAGATAACCTAAATAGATCAGCATCTTTCACACTTCATGTTCAGGACTACTGTGGTAGGTGAAGATGCGTGAAATTTACGACATAGAATCTGAGGCGTAAAAGCAATTCATTCTGTTCGTAAACAGTAAAGAATAAATGGCAATCTCAAGGTTCGATGGGTAATTGTTTTCCTCAGTGCCTTACACAAACAACACGCGAACTGCAAAGAGAAAGCAGCAAAAATGCACGTGAGCGGCAGTGCTTGTTGCCTGGACTCTTTGATCCTCACGACACCAAACACTGGCTGCGTAATGCATGACGCAACTTCCGTCTAGCTTTTCCAAATATTGGCTTTCATCCTTTTGACGTGATCTCATCAGAATGCGCTATCTAGGTTCAAAAGTATCCGAAGTGTGAAAATGAGATCTTGTTATTCGTGTAAAATTTTTAACTAGAGTTAAGTATAGTAAATCACTGGTGATGCCTATGGAGACCCTAGCAGAATAACCCTGCGTTGTCCATGTCATCTAGAGAAATCATTATTTGAGAGATTATCTGCCAGAGAGATCTATTCGAAATATCATGTATTAGAGAGAATATATGTATTCTTTAGTTTTACAGCAGAAGTAAAAAAATAACTGTTTCGCAGAAGCTTTGATGATGCAATAGTTACAACACAAAATAATCAAAAATCCTGCCCTGACGGAACTAGAAAACCTGGGACATCCGGGTCAGAGGTTCTGCAGGAGCCACATGGGTGCGCTACTGATCAGGAAGGTAAAATGGTGCAGGTGAAGAGGGTGGAGCGAGAGGAACGGAAGGGCCGGCGGGGTGGACGGATCTGCTTAACAGACGCATTCTAACGCCGTTCCGGTACCTGGAGAACAGCAATCAGAGAGGAGGGGTCTCAGCGACAGGCATCGGAATAAAATCCAAAATATTCGAAGGAAAAAATTATACCGCGTGTCCTACCAATTATGGACCATTCCTATAACTTTTGAACAGTTCAGAGTATCGAAATGCAGTTTTCGTTCAACAATGGGGAATCATAGGGTTAGAAATATGCCTTGAAGATATTGTTTGCAACATGTTCAGTTTTCGACTAAAATCGTATTTCATTTTTTACATGAAAATGTACAATTTTTGCTCATTAGCTCTGGATAATAAATGATAAAAAGAGGAATAAAATGGGATATCATTTGGTAAGGTTTCGATAGAAACTTGAGTATAAAATTATACTTTCTGACATGTGGTTTTGAATTAAACGGACCATATTTACTTTAACTACCCGACATGTGTCGTCCATAGGGAAACTAGGCGATGCGACGCCGAGACTATTGTGGGGAGAGGTAGTGAGAATACAGGCGCATTTTCAGCAATCCGTGCAATTTGTCGCCAAGGACACAGGAAAAAATATCAATATTATAGTTCAGAATTATTATTTTTCAGAGGAATAACAGTAAACTGACTTCTCCAAAAGAATAGTCTCGAACAATGTATCCAGTTACCTAACGACATTCCGGAGAACTTTGTAGAAACCTTACTTTTAAACCTCGCGTCACTTGCTCTAGACCCAGGATCAACGGAGTGCAGAAATCTAATTCCTTTGCTCATGACATTGCCACTATCACATGGGCTAAGAAAAGTTCTAGTAATAAGATCTAAATGATGAAATATATACAGTGAAAAACCACCCCCAACTGTATGCGACTATTAATAGATTGTTGAGATACATAAATAGCCCGGAAACGTCGGTTGAGCAGCAAAACTACGTGTTGAAAATTGAAGCTTCCCAAAGTCGTCATCAGTATTTTCTCTATATGTGAATCCGCCTCTGTCTCTTTCGCCACTGCATTTTATCTTCCGAAATTGTTATCGACCTATGAGATTGTATGGATATGAAAATGTAATTAGAATGTATTCATATGCGGTTGCCTAAAATAATTTTCATTCGATTGCCTATTGGTTTCCACTTCTCATTAATAAACATGCACTGCTCAAATCAGAAAAAAATTATATGTTTTCAGCCATATCAATATAGTAGTTAACAAAACGAGTGGATAAACAGGTTGGATAATTGCACAAGTGGAATGTTCAAGAAAAGAAGCGACGACAGGAGCAAGTTTCCTTGTATACCACTAGTGCAATTTTACCCCTTTATACACATGTTACGTTCAATATGTTTTCCTATCCACTAAAGAATATAGTTTACACTTTGAGGAATTCAATTCACATCCTCGCCCTGCCGCGCCTTGCACTGTAGCCTGAGACTCCTCCTAGTACAGATTAATGAAGCCTCCGGTAATGAGTTCAGAATGCAATCGATTGCTGGTGGAGCACAGGAAAGAGAGAACGGGTGCCATGGGAGCGAGAACTGGGGAGACCATCTCGAAAATGGTCCTGAGCCGCCAAAAGTTTCTATTTGTACTATTCACTTGCGCCGTTTTTGTGTTCGTCAGTTGCCCTCCACACAGGAAGCACCTTTACTGTCCTTCCCTCGTGCTTAGTCCTTCCTGAGCAATCTAAAGCAAATACTATATTTCAATCCCATTCTTTTCATATTTTTCAGTCCCATACGTACAGCGTCTAAATTCTTTTAATGATATGATGTTTTGATGGGCGTCAAAAAGCATGGCAGTCGCTCTCGAATGCTATAACGATTTATACCAGAGCTCACCACTTTTCGCTCCCTGAAGCCAAGGCCAATTTTTCGGCGGTCAGCGGGCGATTGAAATCCAGTGGAAGCGTTAGGAAGAAATCCAAAGGACAGATTCATAGGAATGAGAATTCAATCGGTCAACCAAACCTCGCTACCTACTGTGATGATATTTCGTTCATAGACGCTACTCTCGGAAGCATACTTGCTCAAATATAAAAATATGAATTTTGGTTGCCTTTGGATGGTAATATTTTTTTCTGATACTACATAAAATAAATAAAGAAACAATCGAATAAAGGAAGGTATGTCAACGGCGCATTACGACAAAAGAATCAAATATATTGGAAAAGTTGAATTGTTATAATGTGTGTAAATACATTCATCTAATTGACTTATAGACTAACTAAAAGTACATAATTGTGTAGAGATTTGAAGTGCGATTTTGTAACTAATTCTTATTGATGATTCGCTAGCAATTTATTTTCATTCTTTAAGAGAATCCTGCAAAACACTGCAAAATTAGGGCATTTCATGTCTCCCTAATCATATGACGATGGAATGAACTTCTAAGTAAAAATAAGAACCTGATTAAGCAAAAACTCATATGATTATTATAATACTGACATATGTACGAGCCTGTTAACACTATAACGCCCGGCTTACCAAGGTAGAACAGCCTTCAGCAGCAACAGTAGTACAACATATTATCTTCTCTCTCATAGGTCGCATACAGTTTTTTACTTTTTTTTACTAAATAATTCTAAAACTTGCAGGTAGAACGCCCTGCGGAGTCGTTTCGACTCCAAACTTTCAATGATACTTCTTCAAAAGAAATATTAGAAAATATTTATCTACATCACTATAAAATTAATAAAAAGAATAATTCACTGTATAATAAAAGTATTAGCAGTAGTTCTTGTTCAGGTTTTCATTGCATTTACTTTGTATATTTCTAACCTTACTAGACATTAACAGTATAAATATATGTATTTTTAGATAAACTGTAATGACTTTGGCAGACTACAGGTTTGGAGCACATTTTGTAGTGTACTGCATACGTTCGATCAACACCTGTAATATAGCAAATAAAAAAAAATTTGAATTAATTTGTTAATTTATGAACGTTTAAAATATCTGTTTCCATCGCTTAGACATTGAAGATACGCCTCTACCTGAGTTTTAAAATTTGTATTTGTGGCATATATACTAATTTAAACATTCTTTTTATTGGGAATATGTATTAACAAATTCAATTTAAAAATGGATATTCACTATTTCATCCGAAATGCCATTTTCCTTCCGAAAACAGAGTACACTTTGCAACATCATTACTCGTGCACTATTGACTATTTTTTATGATACTTTTTTAAGATTGTCATTTGCGATTAATTTAGTGTCTGAACCTAAATTTGAAGATTCATAAAAGACATGTATGAACTTTATAGTGATTTGAATTAGAACTTGTAAAAAACACAACAATATGGATTAATACTGCTATTTATTATTGATAATATCCATTTGATGTAACGATTTGAGGTTTAGGCACATGAATTATCTTTCTTCTATTAAATACAAAATAATCATAAATATATCTTCAAAATTAGAAGATTTGTTATGTTTAAATTCGGGTCAAACGAGATAAAAAGTAACTTAAGCCAGATTAAGATTCATTAGCTCTAAATTGGTCTGTAAACACTAAATCCCTGACTAGAAATAAATTTTCCGAAATGAATATTTTGCTTTTATCGTGACAACTTAAGGTCTTAACTTCATTTTGAATTGAATTTTTAAATGTCTCACAAAATAATCTAATTTTTCTTGCCCACCTGAACTGCTAATGGCAATAGGAAGTGGCATATGCATGCATTCGGAAAAATACCAATAAATTAAAAGCTAACAACCTTAGAAACAGACGGTCTTAAGTATTGAAAAGTACACATCTGAATGCACACGAAACATTAAAAACAAAAATTACAGTTTTTTACGGAAAATGTCATTTTGAGTGACATTTGTCAATTTGAGTGACACGTCATTGAGTTGTCATTTGAGTACAAGAGCCAGAGATATGTTATCTCGGTGGTTGTGACTAAATCGCATCGAAAGGAGATCGCTTGTTGTGAGTATCGATGGCGCGGACGCATAGAAGCTTCGACGCATCGTGTGCACCGGGTGAGATAGCTCAGGGTATCAACTGATGTCACTGCAGCGCCTCTGACCGGGAGGTCATAGGTTCCCGTCGGTAGCAGGATTTTCGACACTAGCTTGTCAGATAGATCGAATTCAGTCGTTGTCTAGAGGAGAATTCTTGCGGCCGGCTGCTCTGATCGGTTGTTTCCCGTGGTTTCTCCGATCAACACCAAGCGAATGCCGAAGCAGTACCCTAACAAAGGGACTACGGACCGCGCGCGATCTTGCTTTCTTCTTTCTTTTTCTATGCTCACCCCTTAGATACACTTACACTAACATGTACTGCACTACCACACATGCAGGGAGACCGGTGTGCTTAGAGTTTGTCTCGGCTGGGACGGTACCCCGCCGGTGAGCGATACCTGGTCGGGGAGAACCCCGCTAGCAGACGGATGGTCGGTACCGTATCTCACCATGAAGCGGACGAAGACCACCGACATCTCCAGTGCAAAAACGTACACTGCACTTACAGGACTAATAACCTTGTTAGTGAACGCGACCGGAATCTCAAACAATCAATCAATCCGAAGTGTGCGCCCCTAGCACATTCGCGCCACTCCGGTGGCGCGTCGGCCGGCGCGGCGAGTGGCGCGGCGAGTGGCGCGGCGAGTGGCGCGGCGAGTGGCCCGGCGAGTGGCGCGGCGGGTGGCGCGGCGGGTGGCGCGGCGGTGGCGCTGGCGGGTGACGCGGCGGGATGCGCGGCGGGCTGGCGCGCGGGTGGCGCGCGGGTGGCGCGCGGGTTGCGCGGCGGGTGGCGGCGGCGGGCTGGGCGGCGTGGCGCGGCGGGTGGCGCGGCGGGTGGCGCGCGGGTGGCGCGGGCGTTCTGCCAGGGAAAGCGCTGGGCCGCTGCGCGGGGAGCACGGCCAAGGTTCCCAACGGGAGCCACGGTCAGTGCCGCGCGCCGGCCGCAGCGGGAAGCCAACGGGATTTTACTTTCTCGGCTACTGCTTCTTGTAATGCAGAAATTTATGTAATGTTGCAGAATGATACACGTCCAGATTTTAGCGGAAATACATTTTCGTGGGCCTTCAAACGAAAAACGTTTTTAAACGTATATGTGTCTCATTTATTTAGTTATCTAAAACTGTTAAAAACTGTGTGTGACGTGCTATGGAGAGAAGTTAATTTGAAGTAACATTTATGTTCAGAAGCAAAACAAGCGCCATCTAGCATTTGCTCGAGGATCATTTGTAAACAACACAGAACTTTCTCCAAAATGGATATTCGTCCATCAATCTCGCCGAATTAGAGTCCAGAGAGAAGAATTAGAGGCCGAGTTAGAGTACTTTACAGAGTACTTTACAGAGTACTTTACACGTGCACGGCTGACAATTCGTATGTCGAGGAAGCGAATGAGAAAGATGAACGGCAATGAAAATGGGTGAGTTGGAAAGGGAAGAGAACAAGGGGGTGAATCCAACTTCAGGCGGATGAAGGGGTAACATATACTGATGGGTGGGGGTGAGGTGGTGGGCAACTGCGTCGACGGTACCGGGAAGCAAGTGGACAGAAAAAGTGCTAAAGGGAAGTGCCATGTGGGGAGAGTCCGTTATGGCAGACTGATTTAAACCAGATGGTGGACGGTTTGATTTTAAAAGGCAAGGAGACCAACAAGGACGACGAAGGGGGAAAAAGTTGATGGCAGGAGAAAGCAGACGCATGAATTAAAAAGAGAACTGGTCATTCAGACAGCCGGCATGTGAAGACAGTATGCGAGTGAATGAACTTTTGAGAAGGAATGCATGCAGCGAGAGTGGGTGAGGTTTACACCTGAGAGTGGGCGATGGCAAAGGAAATGGTGGGGCAGGGGATTGCGAGATAAATTCGTGGATCTGAGGCAGAGCGGGACGTTTGCGAGGGAAACGATGTCCGCGTGAGCCTTTTGAACTGAGAAGTAAATTCTGACGAGGGCAAGAGGAATTTGGAGAGTGGGTGGGAGAGTGGGTGGGCGAGTGGGTAGGCGAGTGGGTGGGCGAGTGGAGGGCGAGTGGAGGGCGAGTGGTGGGCGGTGGTGGCGAGGTGGTGGGCGAGTGTTGGGGCGAGTGTGTGGGCGAGTGGGCGGGCGAGTGGGCGGGCGAGTGGGCGGGCGAGTGGGCGCGAGAGAGTGTGAAAGATGAGCAACTGTGTGGACAGACGGGAGGGTAGGCGAGCGTTTGGGCGTCTGAGCGAGGGAGGGATCGTGCGCATGCACGTGGGCATCTGGGAGAGGCGTGGGCGTGGGCGTCGGCGTGCTTTGAGAGGGGAAGGCGGTCCAAGGGAGAGGCTGCGGGCTGGAGTCTCTGTGCCGTTCGCCGCCGGTGAAAGGTAGCTTCATCGCCCAAGGCGTTCCTATACGCGGACCGCTGCTGTGTTGTTCTTATTGCATTTCCTCTCCGCGTGAGACGAGTGCCACGCCCACCCCTGCTTTCGGAGCTCGTCGTGCGCTCGCCGCTTTTAATTGCACGTAAATGCCTGCGCTTCACGCGAGAACTTTTTAGTTCAGGTAAACGTCGCGTTGTTATGTGCCGTACGGCTGTGCGGCATTCGAGTTCTTCTGCTGTGATAACAAACAGGAAAGAACTCAGTGCTATTATGTAAAACGAAAGTAATGGAGCTACAACATCACGTACTTTCTCACATTATTTCTAATTTGTGCATTTTTCAAAAATGCAGAGGGTTCAACAAAAATGTGACATGTGACAGTGTTTCAAGCTTCCCTTGTTCTATGCATGTAATTTTTTTAAATTGGAACCGATTAATGAGATACTGGTTTTTTTCTAAATTTAATTTACTTCAAGCAGAAATTACTTCTCCTTCGTCTTCTTCTTCTTCTTCTTCTTCTTCTTCTTCTTTTTCGTCGTCTTCTTCTTCTGCTGCTGCAGCTTCTTCTTCTGCTACTTCTTTTCTTCTTCTTCTTCTTCTTCTTCTTCTTCTTCTTCTTCTTCTTCTTCTTCTTACAAAGTTAGGCGAGAAACTAAAAATGAAGTTGCTGCGCAACTTATCAAAATGTATTGTCTCCATAAGAGCTTACGATGAAATGTTTATCTGTAGTTTATTGGGGTCACAGCGCTTCCAGATTCGGATTCAATATTGCCATTGTGAAGCGAAGATTAACCACTAATTGACTGACGTTTCCGGGCTCGTCAACTGCAAAGGACAATGTTGTTATGTTATTGTAGTGGATTTTTTATACCGGAGATGAAGGTGTTCCTTTCCCGCTGGATGATGAGGTCTGGCGCTGACCTACACGTGGCCTTGCGGAGATTTTCCCAGCAGGGCAACACCCTGTGCAAGGCCAGCTCTGAGATCTCACGTAATCAACGACATGTATGATAATGTATACTATATGAATGTGTGTTTGACGAAGGGGAGAGGTTAGGACAAAGAGGAATCGCGCGCATCCCATGGCTCATTGGTTAGGTACTACTCCAGTATTTGCCTGGTCTTGATCGGAGAAACCATGGAAAACTACCATACACAACATTGTCCTCCACACAGAGGATGAATTTGGGATATCTATTTATAACTAGTGTAAAAATTCGCCAACGACGGAACCAAAAACTTAGTGCCTCCCAAGCAGACATACTGCAGCGGCAGCGGCAATGCTGGATCAGAGTTCAACTCAGTAATTTCAACCTTTGAGATATATTATTGCTCTTAGTTCTTCTGAAGTTAAAACATTATAATTAATGTCTCCATTATTACTGCTCATGAGCATTGTAATTGTTATTAATTGACTGAAAATGGATCAACCTAAATTTCTAGAGTTGCAAATTGTATCAAGAAATGGAAGTATTTATTTGCGAATCCAACAGAATCAGGTATTATCGAATGTTACTTATAAAATATTCTCGATGTTTGAAGTTAAAGGAAATGGAATATTTCAATATTTGAATATTTTTTCATGTTTGTTCAATAATCTCTTTTTAAATAAAGGTGTGCTATCAATCATTTTGTCAGGATTTAAAATCGCCTTGGCACTGATACCACTTTTGATCTTTTGATAAATATTTTGTTTAATTAATTTGGAGAAAGCGATGATTAGTAAGATTATATTCAGAGTGGCACGCTAGCAAGATCGACGAACGTCATTATTTATTAGGTTAAGGTAATTCTCTTGAAACAATTTTAGAACACTTTAAAATTTTCTCGGTTGAAGGTTTAGACTCACTAGTACTGGCTTTTGAAAATTTAAAAAACCCAAGCTTCAAAGTACTTAGATATCAATGAAAGTGTTTAAAATACTTTGATATGAGATTGAAATATACATAGGTGAAGTGCATGAAAAACTAATTAAATAGAAACAGCAACATTTAAGGAACCAAAAATATGTTTTTCTCAAAAATTGATTCATTAATTTGTTATTTAATTAGATTTTTATTTTTTTTATTTGGAATAATCGCTCAATGATTTGATTCAGAATAAATAATTTAGCAAATCCAGTTATTTACATTTAATTGATTTCCTCTTTCGTGAAGTCATGCATCAGGAGCTGCAGGCACAGAAAAAAATTAAATAATCGTGTAATGACAGCTATTACATGCATTTCAAAAGAAATATTTTACAATTAGAACATGCCTTAATGCATCCACGTCCATTATGCTGTTAAGAGTATTACCAGGAAATAGTGAAAACTTAGAAACAGCAGAGAAACTACCGGAGACTGAAGAGTAGTAAAACTTCTAAATTTATGATTTACAACGTTTCATTATCATCAAAAGCCGTCGCTTAGGCTTTCTATGAATACTTTCTAGGAAGACGTAATTATTTTCGAATTGCGTTTTTATCTGTAGATGTCTTTCTCAAAACAGTCTTAGTACTATATTTGATGATTCAATTACCTTAGTATGGGTTTACAAAATCAAGATAAATTACCTGTTTTTTTGTACTACTTTTATTCCATTATTTGCATGAAAAAGAGACCCATCACAATTTAAATGCACTCTAAGAGCACAAGAGAAATTAATGATTCATACATCAAATTCACACTGCAATAATCCCTTCTGTAGCTATGCGAATAGCCAGCTTTTCTTCCGATTATGAATAAATAAAATAAAATAAATAAGTCAAACATATATACCTTGCATTTTTCAGATAGTTGCATATTGACAAGGAAAAATTTAATATAATCGGAATTTTGCATTTTTCATTTACGAAATTTTCACAATAGTGGTACTTCTACATGGCATGAATTGAAATTCAGTTCTGAGCATGAACGAAAATCACAGCCATTTAATTAAATGGTGGGGTTGAAAGAAGGATATTAAAATAGTTCAGTGCTTACTAATTTTACAACATCTCACTAATACTTATGGCTAAAATACATCACGGATAAGTTTTACGGATATGTAACAAAACAGATATGTATTACGCACTATGAGACAGCGAAAACATCTAATATGAAATATTTTTTCCCTCATCGACTATTACGAATTACATTTACGGGTTATATTTACGTCTTACATTTGTGTGTTAGAAAAGTTATTTATTTGCTTATGATCTTGGCACTTTATTCTTACTTTTGTTCCGTTCGGAAACGCTTTCATGATTTTAATAATGCGAATTATACGAATTTTCATCTCTCTGGTGAGGTATTATATCCAAAGTATCCAGTCAAGTAGTCAATATTTAATTAGTAGGACGTTCATTTATTCCGCAAAATTTCACTTACGACTGAGTCCAGAACATTGTCTCTGAGACACAACCTAGAAAATTGCCCATTCACGAATTGTTTTCCAAAATAATATACGCCGTATTTATATATTAGGGTAAAGGATATTTATATGTAAATATTTTTTATATTCTCACAAGTGACAGCATTAAGTTCAGTGATGATAATGATGATGAAAAGATCGTTTTGTGAATTGTTTAGCGCGACGCAGCTTTTCAAAACGTTATCGCGTCATCTCGTCGAATCCGAGGCGCAGTGAAGGGGTTTGCCAGAGTTGTGGAAACGAGGTCCTGGACTGCGTGCACCGTGAACGCCTCCCATTAGCCGCCTCCGCCGCCCCCGCAGTCACTGTATCAGAGCCCGCGCGTCTCTCTGGGGCGTTCGTGCATCTGTAATTTCCAGAGACGCCGTACACGCGGTTTCTCTTCTATTGTCCACGAGGCGGTTATCGCGCAGTGGCATCGGAAGAGATCGGCGCGGGAAGAAGAGACGGGGACGTGGGGCACGGCGAGCAAAGAAGCGGCGCTCCGTTGTCCCGCGCGAATTAGACGCTTCCTCGCAGAAACGAAATGCCGCCAGCGCTAGATCTGCGACGTTTTCTCGTGGCAAGACAACAAACCGCTTCTTCTTCTCCTCATTCCCTATTTCGTCGTTTTCCATCTCCTCTTCCTCCTCCTTATCCCCATTATTTTAGTACATGCATCTCTTCCTTATCCTTATTCTTTTACTCTTTCTTCTCCTCCTTTTCATTCTACTTTTCTTTCTCTTCTTGTCCTTCTTTTTCTTCTTAACCTTCTTCGCCTTTTCCTCTTTCTACTTCTTGTGTTTCTACTTCTTCTCTTCCTGCTTGTATTTGTCATATTCTTCTTGTTTCTCTTTTTCGTCTTTTCCTTCCCATCCTTTCATTCCTACCGCCTCTCCCCATCTCCTACTCCTCCTTTCTTGATACTCCTCTTCTTCTTATTTCTTTTGCCTTTCCTTATCCATCTACTTTTACTCTGTTTTCATGCTATTTCTATTCCTCCTTTTTCTCCTCTTATTTCTTCCTCTCCTACCCGTTTTTGTTTCTCAAAAGATCTAAAGCTCGGAATGTGCTCTGATATGAAACTTCCGTACGGGCAGTTTAACTAGATTCTTTGTAGCTCATAGGTCACGGAATCATGGGTCACATGGATATATGATTGCCCATCGCCCAAATCTAAGGATGAGTGTGAATACAGGATTAAGAAGGAAGGTTTGTGAAGAATAGCTCGTGGTACAATTTAAGAAACGGCTTCGGCATCCGCTTCGAATTGTTCAGAAGGATCCAAGAAAATTAGAGATCACAGGAGTCAGGCTTCAGAATTTTAACTCAAACAATCATTAGGCTCCCAGCATTCACATTTGATATAATTTATGTTTGTTTTGGCATACTGTGGAGAAAATAAAACGTAACTGCCGCGATACAGCGGCTCAACACATTCTTTCCAAGTGCACGTGCAGTACACCTACATAAGAGAGATAAGAATAGGGACATGAGAGAGAGAGAGAGAGTAATTACTCTCACAAT
The DNA here is from genome assembly GCA_017312745.1 of Gryllus bimaculatus. Classification (NCBI taxonomy): domain Eukaryota; kingdom Metazoa; phylum Arthropoda; class Insecta; order Orthoptera; family Gryllidae; genus Gryllus; species Gryllus bimaculatus. The sequence continues at coordinate 4,889,486 of BOPP01000075.1, forward strand.
TACTGCGAAGGCTCTTCGACGTGGAGGTTATTTATGAGTATGATTGTAAAAAAATGGATAGATGCAAACCACCTTTCTTAATGATTTGATTCTCAGATAGCAATTCTTTGATAACAAATATTCAAATATACATTTCAGTTTCCACAAACTACACTTCTTTTCAAGTTATTTAGTCAGTGACACAAACTAGAATTAATAAGCCACGACTGAAACGAAAATATATGTCCGGAGTAAATGCAATAAATCAAACTTCGGTTATCTGCGCTGTCTGAGTGGCCATTCCCGCTCAATCTCCATCAACATGTCGCAGCTAGAGCGCCTCTCCTCTGGAAGGGCAACGCAGAGAAATCGCCGCCGAGAGCGCCGAACGTGGCCGGGCCGATTCTCCCCCTTCGCAGAGGGGGAGGGGCCCCGGTGGGCGGCACTTTTTGCTACGCGATCTCTCCCCGCGGAGCCGGAGACTCCAGCTGGCTGCGGGAGGGATTTCACGCCGGGCCCGCCTTCTCAGGAGCAGCAGGTGACGGGCTGCAGCTGCTGCTGCTGCGTTCTCTTGAGAACGCGGGACGTGGATGGGAAGGGAGAATCTGTGTGCTTTCCTGATTTCGTTGACGATAGTCTTTCTTCCACTGCAATGGCTTTTTGATCTTCATAAAACAGACTCGGTAATTCTATTATAATAATTTATTTATTTTTGACCTTTCGACGCTATTTGGAGTATATCTCAAAAGTCTATTGTCCAGACACCAAATCATAAACAAACAGCATTTTGATAAGAAATTGTGATTGGTATGAAAAACCTACTCAAATCGTAAACATCTGAAAGACAATAGGTTTTTGAGAAAGACACCATATATGGCCGAAACGTCAAAAATAAATAAATTGTTATTAAAAATATTGAGTCTGTTTTATTAAGGTAAAAAATTGCAATAAAATAAAGAAAATAGCAGGTGGTCAGATGGTCGTTAGGACAGCAGTGCTGAAGTGGTCTGGGACCAGAAGACCGCAGGTTCGAGTTCCGCCTCGGTCATGGGTGTATTTGTGTATATATGTTTGGGTATATTTGTGTACAAGTATATGTGTTTCCCATTCTTTCATCCCTCACCATCATCATTTCATCTCATTGTTCGTAGCCCCAAGGCTAACAACCTTGGATAAAAATCGAGATGCAGCCAAAACGCTGCCCCCGTCCCCCAGAAAGGTACTTGCACCTATTGAAACACGACGCACGCGTGGTTCGAGTGGGCCTATACGCGAAAAAAATAAAGAAAAGTACAATATATCAGATGTTAATATCTTCCTTTAAATTGTCTTCTTCTTCCTAGCGTTAGTCTCGCGTAGTTGCAGCGGCACCAAGACTTCTCTGCAACTTAGGCCGGTCATGTCGAGGCAGATTGACTCGAAAAACTCCATCATGGCCCTCCAGCCTGGAGTGAGAGAGGCAACAGTATGTAGGTGACGATGTCGGGAGTGAAGTGGGCAGGGAAGATCCAACGCGATCCATAAGCCGATGTATAGAGTACGAAGATTGCTGGCATTCGCCTGGAAGTGATCAGGAAAAACCACGATCCACGAATATGATTCAGCAATCGCTGCAAACTCACGGATGTAATATTAGTTCTTCAACTTTGCCGAAGTCTCGAGAGTTTTCGCTTATATGTCTTTTTGCATTCAAATTCAAATCTCAATAATAGTATGAAAGATTGATTTCTTTGAATCTTTAATCTTGCTGATACGATTTTTTAAAATATCATAGGTTTTTATTTTTGTGCAATTATAGCACATAAGGATTCTTTATGTTTTTAAATATAAAAGTATGAGAGGGAAATTTTTATCTTACGTTTTCTTATAGGACTGTAAGCGTAACAATGAAAGTGTATATTCTACCGTACAATAATAGTACCATATGCCATCTGAATAATTGCCATTCAACAACGTAATTTTGGCAAAAATAATTAATTTCGCCCTTACAACATAATATTAATGCCATCTGGTTTGATGGTTAATACGAGTATCAGTGTGGACAATACATATGTAAATATATGCCCACTGTCTTGGAAAGAATAGAATTTATCAGCTCAAACTATCTCCAGCGCCTTGAAAACCATCCAAACCACTTAGCCCTCAACATCCTAGACAATAGTGCAGACATCCATCGACTAACCAGAACCTCACCCCTACAACTCCCATATAGATTCTCAACTAATAACTGAAACATTACCCTCAGCTACTAAACTATCCCACTTGCAGTAACCCCAAAAAAATACTTGCTTTTTGTTATAGTATGAAGAAGTAGATGAAGAGTACCGATGGGATACCTTCACTGGAAATCAATCAATGTCAGAATAATTCTACAACATCGTATTTACTTATTATTTTGTAAAAAAAATAGATTGTAAATTTTTTGTTATAAATAAAAAAAATATGTAAATATACACGTGTATGTACCCATATACTAGTATATATTTCAGAGAATAAAGTTATGGCTGGAATTTAGTGTAGTGTAACGTAATTTTAACTGAAATCTCTTAGCGAGTGTTTGATTTTCCTGCATTTTATAGTTTCTCCCCCTTACGTAAGCTCCTGATAAGGATACAAACCACAAGATTAGTTAGTTTGTTAATTCCAACTGAAAAGTGGGCGTGGACTTACCTCTTCCAACCACTCATTAGAATGTTTATTGCTTTGAAGCTTGGTCAGCGTATACCTTCCACAACATTTATTAGTTTTCCTAACAACTGAAGACGTTTTATAGACGATGAAAGATCGCAGTTTTAGTAAAGTGTTCATGGTCATAAAACAAGAAAACTTACTTTTGACTTACTCTCATGCCTTCTGCAATTCATTATATATTTAAACTCTACTCAAATGAGTTTGCTGCAAGTAACGCATGTAATAATTTAACGCTAAGCGGAAAGTTTTTGAATCTCATACTTCAAATCACTTTCTTGAGTCGTTGTGCCAGAGAAACTTCCCCTGACGTCACGATTCGCGTACCACGTTGATTACTGAATCTGCTAGAGAAATCATTTTACCTTTCACTAAACGTCTTTCATTTCATAGTAATTAGTGTTAAGTGTGGGCCCTGCGTATTCGTTGCATCCTGCACTTCAGCCTTTACAGTGTTCTTTTTGGGCGTCTCCCTGAATCCTCTCAACCAGTGCTGTGCCTTGAATGTATGTTCCCAACGATCTTTCCCGATTTCTTCGTGTATCAGATTGCTACAGAAAAAATTAGTTACTCGGAGGTCATTTTCTGTCTCCATGCACTCGCATCGCTTTAACAGTTTATGTTCAATATGATGAAGAATAGTCTCTGTCTTGGCTACCTTCTCTTATTGTTTTGCTGACGTGTATGTTCGAATCTGAATACCCTGAAGGCTCTTCTTAAGAATTCAATCTCTAAAACAAAAATACTTTGATTCAACGATGACCCAGAAAATATTTATTTCGTAGATAAGGTCGAATCTAACTAGCATTTCTACAATAGCACGAACTTTTTCTTATTATTTGTAACGGCTACGCATTATTATGATTCAACAATCATGCAAAACTCTTTCCAACCAACAAATGTTTTTCTCTGCGCTGTAATTCGATCACAGTTCCTTACATTTAACATGCCCAGTTCCGTTACCCCTACACCACCGGTCTCACAACTATACACCACATATACACACCCTTAAAAAACAAAATTTAACGAATGATTGGATACCATGTTCCAACAATATAACTTTTAGTGTCCAAAACTTGTCGATTACTGCCACAGTATTCTAATACTTTCTGTTTACAACGTAAGTATTTAGTAAGACAAGAAAGTAAAAACAAAAAGATACCTGAAAGTCACACTATCTTTCATAAATTCCAATGTTTTTCGTTGTACATAAAAATAATTTAATGCATATATAGTGATATAAAGAAGGTTATTATTAAAATTAAATAATTAGAATATTATGACTTCTATAATATTTATATAAAAGTAAGTTATTTTCGTATTCATAGAAAATTTTCAAACTTAATATCATAATACTCTGATATATTTATAATATAACACTGATATACTTTCATTTAAATAATAAGATTTGAAAGTAATTAACGGGCCAATAGATTTATATTGTCGTTTCTTTTCTTACGAAAATTATACTGATGCTCTCTAATCATTTTTTCTCTCACGATGGGAAAATTGGCAAACGTAAGAAGTGATATGAATATTCAAAGTGTAATAAATTGTCACTGAAACAATTGAGAAAATAAATGGCAAAAGATAACTAACTCAAAACTTTTCGCTAAAGCAGTTACGGAACTCTAAACATACAACTTAAAAAAAAAATACTGCAGTTGTCGGGACTTTAAATAAATAAGTTTTTTATTAATTAAGTTCTCATACAAAACCGTCAGCTAACCAACCGTGAACACGTCACTAACTCCATTCCAAGTTTATTAAGCTTGAGAAAAAAATAGGACTACAAAAAACGAATTTTTTGGGTTGAAAAGAGAAACATACAATTTTATACGGATTTTCTGTACATTCATGTATGTGTGCTCTTATTCCGAGATGTTGGTTTCCTTCATAGGACAAAAAGTACAAGCACAGTACTCGTAGTTGAACGTTACGAGTATAAAACAATGGTAGTATACGACACTGCCTTTTTGTATCCACATTGCAGCTTCAGTGTACCTTGCAATGTTTTGTCTGCGCTCATATGTGCGACAACTGTAGCAATTTTACATCCTGTATTTAAAAAAGGTATTTTCCTGTTGCTATTTCTGAGGGCAAGGGAGGTACAAGGACAACGAGAGTGAATGCGCGACACATGAAATTGTTTCCTCCTCTTAGCCGTAACAATACTAATATTTTTAAAAAGAGCACGACGCCAATTGAATATCTGCAAATAAATGAAGTAATGGAGAAAACATCAAACGGCCAGAATCAAAATGACCTGGAAAGTTGGGATATTTTAAAAGTTGGGTAATCGAACAATCTACCGTAATTTAAAAACGTAACGCATTATTTGTAATTATAATCACTAAATTAAAACTAAAGAAAAACAATTCCAGCCATTTTCCATAAACTGTTGAAAATGTCACAGAGTTTTATTTAAAGTATCCCCAAAATCAAAATATGCGGAGGAGCAGGATTCTCCCGAGATGAAATATTCACTATACTAACGGGACAAATAATCAAGACAGTTGATATGCCCCAAAACATCAATCTTCTAGCAATTTTTATTATATCAGAGTTTTAGTGTTACAATAATGTTTGTAATTAGAAGTGTTATTTTTGTTGTCTCATTCGTTCGCGGCTTCCTTCCCGGACAAGCTTTTCCTCCCCCCCAATCGAAGCCTCTTGCGGCGGCCGAGGTAACAGCTTGATCTCCCTCCGTCGCCCGAAGCCCCAGACGCATCGATTACTTCGCTTTCTTCTCCAGCCGGGCGCGCGGCGTGTCGTGGAGGGTTATCTGCGCTGGGTTATCGTCCCCCGGCGATTCGCCCGGGCGCCCGGGCGGCGGCGCCGGAAGTGTTGGAGCCCGTGCGCGTGCGCTGGCGGCGCGAGTGCTTGCACGCAGTGGGAGGAGTCGCGTTGTCTTTGAGAGCAGGTGTTTCTTCTACAAGAGGAACCTCGACGACTCGGAGAGTTAATATACTATATTCTTGTTATCCCGAATATATTGACATTTCGAATGTGCAATTTTTGATTTCTCGAAATTTAATAGGAATTGCTGTTTATCTCTTTTTTTATATATAATTTTTTCTGTATATCTCAAATACTTTGAAATATCAAATTCCTTCTTATCTCGAAATCCTTGGTTTATGTGTATATTCACTGGCATTTTAGCTAGAAAAGGCAGTTAGGTGTTTGAGTATCTATTTAAGATTGTGGGGTACATGAAGAATAAGGGGTTTAATTGATTGTTAGTGATTCCGGGCGCGTCAACTACTTAGGTCATTAGTATCTTAAGTGTAGTGCACATTTCCTCAGGAGGTGGTGACAGCGGACTTATCCAGTTGTGTGGTGAGATACGATGCCAACCTACCGTCCGCTAGCGAGGTTTGCCCAAACAGTTATCTCCCACCAACGTGTCACCGCCGCAGCTGGGACAGCTCTAATTTCCCAACCGGTCTCCCTGCATGTGTGGTAGTGTAATGTATGTTACTGTAGGTGTGTGTAAGGGGTGAGGATAAGACAAGGAAGAAGTAGGAAAGATCGCGCGCGGTCCGTGTCCCGTTCGTTACTGTATCGTATTCGTTAGGGTATTACTCCGGCATTCGCCTGATGTTGATCGGAGAAACCATCCAAAACTACCTATCGGAGCAACCGGCCGCTTAAATTATCGTCCAAACAGCGACTGAATTAAACGTAGCAGTCAAGCTAATGTCGAAAGTCCTGCCACCGTCGGAACTCGAACCTAGAATCTCCCGCTGAGAGGGTCTGCATTGACGTCAGTTGATGCTCTGAGCCATCCCTTCCAGTGGTTAAGGGTAGATTAATGGTGATTGAGCCTATCCGTCATGCCAAACACACAGAATAGATAAAACCAAAATATATAAGTAAATAAATACCTAAATAAATATAAAAAGATAGATATAAATATAAAGGTAAATAGATAGGTATAAAATATTGTACTTAGATGAATGTAAGTTTAAGATTCTTTTTCCCTGTAATATCAACTAAACAGACCATCGTTCTATATAATAGAGAAAATTCAATAGTGTCGTGACTTCCACTCCGTGTCTTGCTGTTGCAAAAACTCTCACTAAGGTCTCTCAAGCTTCTAGTGATTGTTATCACGACACGAAGTGGAAACTGAGATGCACCAGGAAGTAAGTCAATGCCGTCTAAGTGCTTGATTTCCCTTGATCTTGCTTGCTTTATTATACTTGCATTTCCTGTCTCTTATTATTGTTGTTTATACTATGTAGTATTGTTTTGGAGTATGAACTTTAATATAAATACTTCCTTGATGAATTTTTGTTCGATGTTTATTAATTGTGATGTATTAGAGACTACTGCTTATATGTTAGAAATATTTCAGCTATATTGACGGATGTTGACAGTTATTGACAGCAGTTATCAGTTTCTGTGGCATTTCTGGTAAACCAAAAAAGTCTAATATTTCAAATTAAAGAGTGAATAGCTTACTAATGTGACATACTCCAATTTTTCCTTTGTAGTCTGTTGTGCACATGGTGTTCCAAACAATGAGTTAGATATAATACATTTGCAGCTTGAAGAGGACGTACTGTCAATAATGTTATTCAACGTGTTTCCCCTTTTCTTACTTCCTGAAGTGAAGTAATTTTTTTACGAGTGCGGTATAATTTGGGCTGCTCTATAATCACTATATTATTTTATATCTGTATGATGAAAACGTAAGTACACTCCACTGCAATATGTTCGTCACTGCGTAGATGTAAAAATCCGAAATTATTATTATTGTTATACGTTTTTGAGATCCTAAAAGATAATAAATGATTAGTATTGAATGGAACGCTAATTTCTTCTTTTCGGATATGAGATAACGAAGACAGAATACTGAGAGTCACGATTTCTCATCCCAGAGTGTTGTCTTCAGGGACCACTAGAGCTCACTCTGGCTGAATAAATAAAGGATATTGAAAGTCATGCCAGCTGATCGTAGTTATGACCCAAAAATTCATATTTCACCTCCTTAAAAATATTCAGACAGTATAAGAGTATAGGTATTGGAATGAAAAATTTTAAAAGTATAAAACTGAAATCTAGTATACGTTTTCGATTGCCCACGAAAGATCATCCAGCGCGCACATGTAGAGAGGAGTAAAATGCGACAATTCTCTCTCTTTCTCTCTCTCATTCTCTCTCACTCTCTCATTCTCTCTCACTCTCTCATTCTCTCTCACTCTCTCATTCTCTATCACTCTCTCGTTCTCTCTCTAGTTCTCTCTCTCGTTCTCTCTCTCGTTCTCTCTCTCGTTCTCTCTCTCGTTCTATCTCTCTCGTTCTCTCTCTCTCGTTCTCTCTCTCGTTCTCTCTCTCGTTCTCTCTCTCGTTCTCTCTCTTGTTCTCTCTCTCTCGTTCTCTCTCTCGTTCTCTCTCTCCCGTTCTCTCTCTATCGTTTTCTCTCTCTATCGTTTTCTCTCTCTCTCGTTTTCTCTCTCGTTCTCTCTCTCTCGTTCTCTCTCTCTCGTCCCCTCTCTCTCGTTCCCTCTCTCTCGTTCCCTCTCTCTCGTTCCCTCTCTCTCGTTCCCTCTCTCTCGTTCTCTCTCTCTCGTTCTCTCTCTCTCGTTCTCTCTCTCGCTCTATCGCTCTCCTCCTCCCTCCTCTCTCCTCTCTCCCCTCTTCTTCTCTCCCCTCTCTCCTCTATCCTCTCCTCTCTGTGCTGAGGCCCACGAAATATCTTTCATCGCGTTATTAAGAATTGACATAAGAGGTTCCCCCAAATGGAGTTAGATGGATTTCCAGTGCCATAGTAGAGTCAATCATTCGATAATTATTCGAGTCCTCTTGCTGTTCGATGTGTTTTTGCCATCCAGAACTATAAAACATCTCCGAGGTTACGTATTTGAGAAGGTAGCATGAACAGATGTCAGTTTATGACGTAGATTCATATCAACCCAGTGCATGGCACCATCCCATCCAGTGTTCAGATTACCAAATTGAAATTACGTCCATTAGTTTTCACTGGCTCTGATGGTTCATCGCTACAATTGTTGCTCCAGTGGCACTGATGGTGGAGGTGTCCTAGAGTTGTAGTCCAGACATTACGGATTTTTCAACCCCAGGTGCAGAACTAGATTGATTTCAACCGCAAACTGGTGGATAATTCTAATGACCGACTGCTTTAAACAGTAGATTTCCTTCATTTTCATTCTTCATTCAGCTAGGACAGAGCCCCTCTTGGGGAGATATCTCTGGAGGAGGGAAACCGTAAGTCGACTTGTAGGTTGGCACATGATCGTCCGTTCCAGGGGAGAAGAAATACCGGCACCTCTCGAAACATAATATGCACTACACTTATGGGATTAATGGCCATAGCAGTTGCCACGCATGGAAAAAATAGATGATCAGTGAATTAATTGAAACACGTTTTCCTTTGATCAATAAATCAATTGAAAAACCATTCTTATTTATTTACATTTTCAATCTCTCCTGTGAAGCCACTCAAGTCGACAACGTTTGCCTCCTGCCTCTGTGTGGCGAGTTATAGCAGCACAACCGGTGCTCACTCTGTCCTGTTTGGTGCCCGTGCAACTTCCTTGACCCTGTCCGATGCGACGCACGTCGCTTCCGGGCCGTGGGCGCGCACGCTTCGTGCGTCTGCCGGCGGCGGCGCTGCTGTGCATATGAATGGGCACCGCGCAGTGGGACGGATCTGGTCACAGGGCGCGCACAAGGGACTTTCTTCCTCTTTGTGCCGCGACGGTCCGTTCGAGCTTCCTGACGAACGTCGATCGACACCTGTCTAGGTCACCTGTTAACAAGTTTTCATAGCTCGTGTAAAACTACCTTCGTTTTATATATATATATATATATATATATATATATATATCGTGTTCGCTAATTTGATATTGGAACATAAATGTACAATTTTGAAATAATGTTCACAATACTACTAGTATATTATGTGAAACGCATTTATTGAATATAACAACTTTATGTGCTTATGAATCATATAAGTTTTTAATTTTTTTTCGTTTTAACTGAATTCTTAAAGTTAGTTTAATTAACATTAATTTATTGAAAATTATTTAATGCACATTGTAGTACGGTATTTGTTTCCGTTGTTTTTAAATTAATTTATAAGACTTCGCGTGTGTCGCTGTGTTTTCTAGCGCCAGAGAGTATCAGGATCAGAGCAACTATTGAGGTCATAATTCCCGTAAGTTTGGTGCCCGATATGGCCGGGAGGAGGTGGTTTTACATCTCCGGTGGATCGCTAGAACATATCGGCTTGCGTGGTTTTCTCTTCAGATATCTCTACCAGCGTGACATCATCTCAACCGAGACAATCAGTATAAATATCCTTCACCGCCGAAACTCAAAACCCTAGGTCCACTCTGTGAGAGACCAGTAATGTTGTCACCAGGCTATCTCGAGGGATGTGTACTGACATCTCCCAAGATCTAGAAAGTGTCTTGTGGTAATACAAATAGTGTCGCAATAGTATGAATATTTATTTATTTATCAACACAGTAAGAATTATACGGGACGATGGATGGAAGTACTCGAACTACCTGACCACCTTAAATGGTGCAAGGCGTCATCGCAGTGTCTCGGGCCGGGAGGTTCTAGGTTTCGAGTGCCGAAGGTGTCAGGATGATTGTCACTAGGTAGACAGCAAGGTCGAAGTCAGGTCTGAAGGAGAATACTAGCGACCGAGTGGTCTGATTGGTAGTTTTCCGGGGTTTCTCCAATCAACACCAGTCAAAATTCCGGAGCAGTTCTCCTAAACAAACGAGCCCCAGACCGCCAGCGAGCTTTCCTTTTCCTATCATCAACCCTCACTTGCATACCATTTACATGAACTACTCTACCAAACATGACGAGATATGAGAGCTTGACCCGAGGGGAACGGACCGCCGCTGGTGGATGATACCTTGTTGGGAAACCCCAACTGATATGCTGAGGTGCAATTCGACGCCGAATCTCACCATGCAGCAGAGGAAAATTACCGCCACCTGCTGCGATAAACCATGCACTATACTTACGAGAATAATGACTTTAGAAGCGACTAATGTAAATACCGCGTATATCGTGTATCAATCAATAATATCATAAATGTATTCAATAATCAATCCATCGTGAAATTTGCGCATCGTGTCTTGTCTTTGTAATTCCATTTTGCCCACGCGCCCTTGGCAGTGCGTGAGTGGCGCTGAGAGCGTCGCGGCCGGCGGCGTTGGCCACAGCGCCTCCCTTCCCAGAGCGCGCTGCACTTTCTCCGCCGAGGCGTCCCACAACAGTTACCTCTGGCGGCGCCGCACTCGCCGCCTCCGCGGTCGAGGTTACGGCCAGGGAGACGCCCCGCGCAGGCTGTACAATTTATAGCGGCCATAATAATCCAAGTGTTGCAGTTGGCTGCATTGTAGTTATTGTTGTTGCTGGTGGCGACGGCGTCGCTGGGGTGGTGGTGATGCCGTCGACTTTATTACGGGAGATGGCTGACAATGTCATCTTTTGTTTCCTTATTGCCCTTCCTTTTGTTTTTCAACAACAACAGTTTCTATTCAATCTCTTTTTCAATGTTTGAATCAAATATTACTTTAGTATACTCAACAAAATACCCTGAATATTAACTTCCAAAGCTTTCTTTCATGGCAACTTTGTTATCAAGGAAACTCAAGATATAGATGATATAGAATATCAAGATATATAATAAACTTCGAAAAAGTTTCATATTAACTCTGAAGTGTCTGATACCTCATGTTCCTCTCGTTTTCAGTAATATCGTCAGCATAAAAGAAGTGACACATCTTCAAAATATTTTTTTAGTAAAGTAAAAACAAAATATGTTTAGAAAATAGTTCACTTTTGTTAAATATTTTCTAAAGATAGCACACAAAACAGTGATTTACAGTGGGAAACGTTTGGCTTTAACACGACATTGACGGTTCCGTTATCCAGCATTTTGTTAAATGTCACTTTCTTCTTGTACAGATGATACGTGGTATGTGAGTGTTGAATTTTGTCTAAATGTTGCTCAGGAACTCTACGACCCACCCAACCAAACATCCTAAAAACTACAAACCCACTAACTTTTCTTTGAATTCTTAAATATGAGTACAGGTGTTAACTCCTCGGTCATTCATTTCTGTAAAAGCTGGAATGTGGTCCTACGACTTGCGTGTAGTTTTCCCTTCGTGTAGGGCCTCACTTCTGTCGTCCCGTCAACCAAATTACTTCCTGATCCAATGTTTACGTCTCATCCTACGCAACAGATGGATCTCGACGACAGTGAAAGTAAAAAAGGTCCACAACAACGAGAAAAACAACTCAAGGACTCTGAAGAAACCTCCCATTTCCTTTCCCTTATTCAGAACCGGTGAAGAGTGTAGGCTGATCGCCGACAGGTAACATGAGGAGACCGTCCAAAACAAGCGGTGGCATTTCCCCTTGTATGTTGCCCTCGACCGGTAGGACTTAGCGTAAAGGCAACGCTATACGGCTCAAGTGGAGTAGAATTTGGGACGTCGCGGGTTCGATGTCAGGTGATGCAGGGAATTCACTTGATGACGCCGATGAGTTTGTGGCGGGCGGCCGGAATCGGATTCGTAAACAGACTGTTCTGAGGTGGTTTCTATTGTTCCTTGAAAACTTCCAGGCAAAAACCAGGAATCAGCACTAGAACAGACCACGAACCGCGCGTCATCTTTCCCTCTAATTACTCCTTCACGTCATCACTTCACTGAGAAAAATACTAGTTTGCAGTAAATAATTCCCGCGTTGAGCATACAAGAAGTTGGTGGCAAACGGCTCAAATATGTCATTTGCTAAAGCACGTAATGAGTGCTGAACCTACGTTTATTGCGAACCGAACCTACAATTCATTTACTCAAGCATTAGTCAAGTAAGTCATCAATCTAGTATTTCTTTTTTCATTCACACACCTCAATTACAATTATGCTAGCGTTTCTGTGAGTTATGTATATTATTTTCAGTGCATCCTATCGTCTGCCCTCAATCCAGAACTGAGCGCCCTTCCGATCCGTCTACGCCGAAGTACTCCTTACCGTCCTAGCCCCTCTGCAACTGCAAGGGACTATTCTTCCTAGGACTTTTTTCCAGCCTTCATCCAGTTGCCCTTTACGTCCCGGGATGCATATTCGATCATATACTAGACACAAACACAGGTTCTGAATCCTCTCATCTGGGATCAGCAGAACGCGACAACACATTCATTGGGGACAAGGAACAGACAAACAATGCCCGTGGGACTCTATCCGAACCGAACCGAAACGTTGAGTCGATCCATACCCTTAGCCACCTCGACCAGCCAGGTCGGCCACTGCAAGCGGCTATCGCCGTGAAAAAGAAAGGCTTACCCTCGACCCCGGGCGCCCGCGCGAGTCTTTTGTCTAGTCACCGTCCGGAAGCGCCGCCGGCATTTCCCCTGGCGTTCCGGTGAGCGGTTCCGCTTCTCCGACTCCTGCTCTTTCTCTCCCCCCCTCCCCCCGCCCGGCGGTGGCCTCCGTGACCCCGCGGACTTCAACGCCGCCTGCAGCGCTCGTTGCGAGGGGGGCGATGGGCGGTCGTGGGGGCGGGGAAGGGGGAGGAGAAGCTGGCGGCGGAGGCGGGCAATGGTCGTGCTATTGATGGCTTTGGAGGCGCCGATGGACGTGGCGGTAGACAGAGCATTATCTCAAGTGATAATGGCGACGGTTGTACGTTGGAATGGCAGCGGCAGTGATTATGATGAGCCAAATAATGAAGGCGCAGATGATGTTGAGGATTCGGTAAGGCGGTAAAGATGGTGTTGGTAAAGATCGCGTGCAGATATGGAGATGTTGTAAATGGTGCTGTTTTAATTATTTCAATATCCATTGCTGTTTAGTGGGGGCCTTCATTTATGACGTACATGAGTGATAATCTGAGTAGATGATAGGGATAAAGAAGATGATGAGTCTCTCATTAATGTAATGTATGAGTCGCAGGCCAGTGATAAATGTAATGCATCTGGAGCTATAATATTTATAGATGCGGCAAGGCGGCGGTGGCGGTGACAGAGAACGGCGTGGCAGTGAAAGTGAGATGGTTTCACATTTTCAGTTAAGTTAGGCTTATGAATATTCTCCTGGTGGCGGTAATGTTTTCATAGCAATTGCATTCATTATAGCGGTGATAATTGTTCCATTTTTTCTACATACAACTCACAGAATCTCCAACATTGCTGAAAGGTTTTTTCGCATGACTTTTGATGACGGCAGGAGTGTGAAATAGGATGATGCCAGTGATGAATACAAAGAAGTTGACGATGGCGGTTGTGTCTATAACGCCGAATCGTCAATTCCAGGCCACTCAGTGGAGCCCATGTTGGACAAGGCCACTCAGTGGAGTCCGTGGTGGTCAGTTCGTGACCGATTATCTCGGTGTTCTCCAGATTCCCTGCCTCTCATCCCACCCCACCATCCACAGAAGTTTCGCAAAAGATTTCTTCTCCCTTTTCTCTCCCAATTATCATTGCTCCGCCGTTGTCAACGTGTCGCCTCGTCAAATCGTGTCTTCATTATCCGTCACGCATAGAATGAAAACCATTCACCGCACATATTGACGAAATGTTTTCGTGCTCAGAATCATAATGAAAACGTACTCCAGCAATGTCAGGTGGGAATGACGACTGTGGCGTTGAGTGGCTGCAGATACAACGGGAGCGTGAGTCGTGGCGACAGTGGCCCGCCACCCTTCCCCGCTTCGCTCGTTCGGCGGCGAAAGCGGCGGCGTCCGAATGATAAATTGATAGAGCGTCGCGGCGGCAAGAGCGGAACGAGAGGAAAGTCTTCCAGGGCGCGGGGCACGCGGCGGACGCGCCGCTGACACCACACCTCATTCCCCCTCGCTCCCTACCCGTCTGTCGTTCCACTGCTCCCTTCCCACGCCTGCCGCAAGCCCCACGTCCCGACGCCCCACACCCACCCCCCGCGCCACCGCGCCCGCATGCCCCACGCCCCACCCCCACGCCCACCACGCCTTACGGACCCACGCCCCCTCGCCCCACGCCTCGGCCCCCACGCCCCTCGCCCCCACACCCTGCCCACGCCCTGCCCCTCACCCTCGCCCCCATCGCCCACGCGCTCTCCCCCCTCGCCCCTCGCCCCACGCGCTCCCCTCGCCCCCACGGCACGCCCACGCCCCCCACGCCCCCACGCCCCCACGCCCCACGCCCCACGCCCCACGCCCCAACGCCCCCACGCCCCCCACGCCCACGCCCACGCCACGCCCCAGCCACGCCCCACGCCCCCAGCCCCCACGCCAACGCCACCGCCACAGCACACGCCACACGACCCACACGCACGCCCACGCCAGCCCCCACCCCACGGACCACGCCCCTCCCCCTCGCCCCCTTGCTCCCTCGCCCCGATCGCCCGCTCGCCCCCTCGCCCTCCTTGCTCCCCTAATTCGCGAATTTGCCAATTATATCTTACATCATCCAAACCGTTTGGATACAGCATATGAATGAGAATCAACGGCTCATTTAGGTCATAATCCATTTCACGTTGGCACTTATTACAGGGCGCTGGCTTAAGTAAAGAAATGGTGCGAGTGTGAGAAATCTTGCAGAATTTGAAAAGAATTTTGGCCAATAACTGCAAATAAGTCTTACACAGGTGCAAAGTATTTTAAGTAAATATACCGCATCGTTCATAACTCAGAAATGCTTAGCGGTGTGTCATTAGGGAGTTACAGTGATGATTGATTAGATAGCATCATCTATTTATAAATTTAGGACTGATACACTGCAACTCGAAACTACACATCTTGTCTTTCAGAAGCCCTAGAAACTTCCCATCAGCAATCTGATTTTTATTTTTTTCGCAATATCTGCTGTTCCTCACCAGCATAGCGTACTTCACCTTCGACAATCACTTTGTGTTGTCTAATAAGTACTTCATCTATCTTATGTAAAAGCTCGTTCTTCTTCGGCCTTTATCCACCTATTTTGGATAAAGTTAATATTATCCCATTAAACCGCGAATTAACCTGATTTTTGCCTTATATATTATTCAAGCATTCGCACTCTATTTGGGGAATGGTTCTTCAGGATTGATATTAAGGCGGCGTCGCTACTTCATTGCTATGGAAAATGATAAGTACATTCTGTTTGAGATGTAGTCCCCACTGACCTGCGTCGCCGACCTGTGTTGCAGTACGTAAACATCCTCACGGGCTCGTGGAACCGTGCTCAGTGTCTCGAACGAAATACACGAACTTGATAGATCGTAAACAATGGATAAGGTTTTGGATAAAGGTAAAGTAATATCACTCACTCATCCAGCTATGTGAGAGCTTGATTGGGCAACACCGCACCATTTGTTTTCTAGCTGTCAATATCTGTCAAAATATAGATATTAAATATACAGACCTGTTAACTACCAAATGGACCACGACCGCCACTATTAAAGAATTCATTCCAAATTTTAAAGGCAATTATTATTTAAAACATAAAATAAAAAGCTACAGATAACTCACAGCTTCTTATTAGTATAGTTTTATTGAATCTATTACCAGATTTTGAAAGAAAAGTATTTTACTCTTAATCACAATATTTTGAAACACGTATTATGTCCACTGCATGAACCTAAACATAGCGAGAACATTTTACGACCTTCTTTTTATTTTTCTTTATTTGTTTGTCCTTGATTTGTTTTTTGACGTATTCTTCAAATCCTGGCATTCACCAAAAGACGGAAAGAATCTTTCTCATGAGGATCGCGGATCCTAACACACCAAAATATTATCGATTGCTGCGAAAATAATGCAGTCGTCATTTTGGACGGAAGCTGTGAGGAAGACGTTGGTCAAATAGGGTCAACTCCAGACGTCTAGTCACAGGCTGAAATTAAAACTTGGCTGCTAAGAAGACGTATTGGTGGAAAATGCTCGGACTAGCCACGCCACTTTTGGTATTTTATAAAAAAATATTAATTTAATATTTGTATAATACACCATAAACTATATATTGTTGGCTAGGCCATCTTCTAGCTGTCGTCTCAATACTTCATCCAATTACTCCAACTGCTAAAATGATCAATGTCAACCAATTAATAGGAATCCTCTGAAACTGTACTTATCAAGATGACAAATATTTCTTATCTTATGAACTCGTGAAGATTTAGAGAAGATCTAGTCATAATTGGACACAGTCTAATTTGATCTGCTAAAATGTGTTCTCTTAGAACGCTGTTATATCGGATAACCCGGTCATAAATCTCCGTTTCCTATCCCTTTCGCAGTTTCCATCCCAATTACAGAAGCCCGCCCGAGTGAAGCCGATCCGCGTGGACCGTGACCCCTAGAAAGCGCCCGCCCCGTGGCGGAAGTACCGCATCTGTCCGCGTGTGGCGCTCAAAGAGGCTTTGTGCGCAGGGGCCGCACAGTGGTCGTAATCGCAAAAGAGCAGGCCAAATTCGAAAATTCATTGGAATCGCATAAAAATATGGATAAATGGTTTTAGAGTTACTGAATCCGAGTATTTCATTAAAATTACGAAATGGCGAATCCAAAATGGTCGACTTTGTTTAGAAATAAGCAGTTTAATTGTGGATTCTGTGAACCGGCAAAATCATTTTGTGAAAGTATGCAGTGCCAATGGAATTTTACAATTAAACAAAATGAAAAACTTCTGATTCTGAAAATGAAAAATGTTACATAACAATATATGCAAACAATTTAAATAAGTGATGTTAAATTTTTAAACATTTTAATTTTCAAACAAAATAGTAACCCGCGTGATTTTACGTATTTTGTTGTTTATCAATGATAATGAAAGTATATTATTTTCATTTGTGAAACAAAAAGACGCCCCTTTTTGGCATGCCATTTTCAGAATGGTCATTGTTTTCTTTTACAACTACAGCTTTTCGTTTTCAAACCAACATTGTTCTAATTTTATACTTATAATCAAATTTTCATGCAATTTCCCTATTATTTCTAAACGAAGTTAGCCATTTTGAATCCTCCACTTGTGATATTAATATCTTATTCGTATTCAGTGACTCTAGAAGCCTTTATATTCGTGTTTGTGTACAATTTCAATGTGTTTTCGAATTTTGGCCAGCGCTTTCGCGATTCCGACCAGCGTGCGCCGCGAGCGCGGGAGGGAGTGGCCGGACTGCACCGCTTCCTGAGCGCGCAGCTCGGAGAGAGCGCCTCACGCGCGGCGAGGGTGCCGGCCCCCTTCACACGACACTCCACTCTTTGCGCAAGTTTTCATCAGCACCTCCGCGGCGGAGGGACGATGCACCGCCGCGGCGGTGATGTGTCACGTGAAGGTAGAATAGCAGATTCAGAGGGTCTCAGTCTACTATCGTAACTTTTGTTTGTTATTACTTTTTATAATTTTTTATTCGCACTGTTAGGTATGAATTAGAATTAGAATCCTTCATTTTGAGTTAATGTCTCATGAACCTTTAATATGAGTAAGCAATTGCATGCAGTATCTCTTAAGTAGTTCCAACGTTGATAACCTGGCAATCCTTATAAAGACTCGTGGGAAATGAATTTATTATTATATTACGTCCCTACATTACAATATAATGGAAAATGGCACAAGGAATAATTCTGACCATTTTCAACAGCGTCGCCCTTACCGTTCTCTTGATAACATTTTAATAGTGATGATGGCTAGATGAAGGAAATCAACCACTGTGCGTCGTTCGCTTGCAAGTGGTCGGAGGAACTTACCAAAATGACCGATCAGCTCACTCTTCGTAGCAAGGAGGTTTGGGAAATTCTAGGGTTCGAGTCCTGACGCCAGCGGATTCGGTCCCTAGCAAGGGAAAATTCGACAAACGCTACATCGAATTCAGCTGGTGACTGGAGGACCATTCCAGCGGCTGGATGATCTGGTTGGTAGTGTCCATGGTTGCACCACAATACCAGGTGCTTTACCCTAACAAACAGACCATTGACCGCGTGTGGTCTTTTGTTCCGCTTCCTTTTCTTTTCCTCATCTCTCACACTCACATGCAGTACACTAAGACTTCACTAGGCCTGTCTGGATGTTCCCCCCTGAGGAAGAGACTGGTGAGATAAATCCCAGGGAAGCCAAGGTGTAGGTCTGCGTCGCATCTCATCCTACAGAGAGGAACACCGCCACTTTCCGAAATACAACACTTAAATAAATAAATAAATAAATAAATAAATAAATAAATAAATAAATAAATAAATAAATAAA
>BOPP01000075.1:4909425-4924993 GCA_017312745.1 Gryllus bimaculatus
CCTTTGCTTTTCCTCATCTCCTTCACCCCCAAACACCCATAAACACACTCACATGCAGTACACTAAGACTTCACCAGGCCTGTCAGTAACTGTACACGATGATGCCGGTGGATGTTCTCCACTGAGGGAGAGCCCAGGAACGTGAATCCTCGGGAAGCCAAGGTGTAGGTCTGCGTCGGATCTCAAAATACACAGAGGAACACCGCCACTTTTCGAGCTCATGACATAAAACACTCATTACATAAACGGGAATATTAAACATAAATTTGACTTGTCCGGATGTACCAATCAACGACTGATCAGAGCGGAATCCAACTGCTAGAATTGAGTGGTTTGGTAAATATTATATAGCCCGAAAATTTGAATATTTAAAACATTTTATAAAATAGAATGGTAACTCTCAAATAAATGTGTTTGTTCCAAGAGTTCAGCATTATGATTCCAAATGGCATCAAGGAAAGAGCTGGGTTTCTTTACTCCGCGTTCGTCAACCCAAGCTTCAATTGAGCCAAAGCTGCGTAGAAAGAACCCTGCGCCTTATGACGTAAGAGATGACGAGCACGCCTTCCAATGCTGAGGAACAGATTCATTCCCCCAACCAGTGTGGAATTTGTGAAGAATAAAATGAACTGAGTGGATTTTCTCGGGGTTCATCCGTTTCTCCTGTCTCAATGTATTATTTATCAATCAAAATAAGTCACATCGTCACCATCATTTACTCATTGGAGAATTACTCATGTGTCTCGATGGTTTCAGCAGTTGAAGGGTCCTTAGTATCAAATAAATAAATAAAAAATAAATAAAATTAAATAAATAAATAAAATTAAATAAATAAATACAATTAAATAAATAAATACAATTAAATAAATAAATAAAATTAAATAAATGAATAAAATTAAATAAATAAATAAAATTAAATAAATAAATAAAATTAAATAAATAAATACAATTAAATAAATAAATAAAATTAAATAAATGAATAAAATTAAATAAGTAAAATCGCTTTTCTTGCCTTCGCCCCTCATCTATCGCTCTCACCGTTATCGATATTGCCTCCATCATGTCTATTACTGCCATCAGCCTCTCTTAAGCCTGCATCTGTCACTCGTTCATCTCCTCAATCGTCTCGTACCGCTGTCATCAATCACCTCCAACACAACATCTTCTCCATTATCCCTATATCTTCCATCACCTCTTTACTTTCACCATCAATTTCGTCCCCTCAATTGCCTGTCACTCCATTACCACCACTTTCACCACCGTCTCTAAAGTCACCATCATTTCCTGTCCGCCTTATCATTTCCACTTCCATCACCTCCAGTGTATCCATTACTTCTCAATCTTTTGTATCCTTTTCCCGTCACCTCGTCCACCATTACCATTAGCGAATATACTTAATCAACTTCATTTATTTTCCTTCTGGTTAGTCTTTTTTATGGTATGTGCAATACCTGGGTATTCTTAAGCCTTTTGGCGTGTGTTTCCGATGTTTCTGAAAGGAAATTTGTTCAAGGGTTGATAATACTTGAATCGTGTGGTATAAACACGCCAAAAAAATGTAAAAATTAGTTTCGAGCTATTTATTAATAAAGCTATGGAATACAAATGTCAGAAATGATGGGCGTTTATTTGGAAATCAGCCATGAAACAAGAACTTTATTTTGATCATTTCATGGTAGCATTGTTTAGGTGATATTATTACTGATCTTATAACTAATACTAATTTTACCGTACTATTCTCCCGATTTAAGTTCATTTTTTCTTATCTGCCTCATCTGATCACTTGCTAATTACCTTTTACTTTCTGTTAATTAGCCTTTTCTTGCAAAGTGTTCCTCTACTTCTCTGAGAGAAATTCTTAGCATCGTAGTTTGTTCAGGGAGGTCAGTGAGAGACGAACTGCATCTAGTGCTCAAAAGTCATGCCCCAGAGAAGTTTTTTATAGAGCATTTCTTGGCTTTGCTAGCAGAAAGTACACACTGTAAGTTGCACTCTGTTTCCTCGGGAGGAAATCTCCGGCAAGAATAAGCTGTGGGCGGAGAAGGTAAACATAAAATTTATGATGCCCTCTTAGGAAAAGGGAAAGTATACAGTACTGTATCAAGTTTATTGCTCTAACTTCTTGGAAAGACTGTGCTCAAACAATACTCACATTAAAATATGTGTTAGATGCAAATAAAATAACCATACAATTATATTGTAAATAGTAAAGAAAGTATGTTTTCAAATTTTAAGTAACAGAATTGTTCCATGGTAAAGAGATGTAGTGCATCTGAAAAAATAAATTCCTTGCAGACCACAACATGACGGACGAAAAGAAGTAGCATTCAGCAGTGCTAATGTAGAGAAAGCGAGAAAGCAAGTCAGACGAATAATTTTTTAAGAAAAAACCGAAGCAGAACTTCTGCCCATCAAATATCGTCCGCAGCCAAGAGTGAAAGTGGGTGAAAGTAAAACATAAAGGATCAATTACCATACTCGTGAATGTATGTGGGCGGAATGTACCAGAGATTCCTTCCCATTCTAGATCTTCTTGATCTTTTAATTCTATTCATAAGTGATGTTGGCGACCACGTTAGGAGAACTAATTCTTGGATTTCCCATGAAAATATAAAATAAAGAAAGCTGATTTACATGATTGTATGAGACATGTGATTGCCTTTCCTTACCTTTAAACAATATCGTGGTGAAAACATCTATGCCTTACGCGAGATTGGAATGAATACACACGACACAGGGCGGTTAGTGTCCCAGCCGTCTGTGATATTCAGGTCGGCATTCGATGACCAAGCGGGAGGAAAGTACTCGTAGCAGGCGACGGAATGTTTGGTGTTGCCTGATAGTCAGGACGGGTGGAATGCGGCGGAGGCGGGGAAGGTGAGTGCGAAGATGGAGGTGGGGCAGAGCGGGGCAGAGCGGGGCTGGTTTGCGCGAAGCGGGCTCTGCAGAAGGTCGCAGCGGGGTAAAAGGGTCATGGCCTGAGTGTTGGAAAGGGGATACGAGATGGGGTATGTATGCGGGACCAGACGTGACCTTTGTAGTTTTTCTCAAAGAAATAATCGAACGCGTGTGCAATACGCGAATTTAATTAAAAAGAAACATTTGAACTGTAGATACGCCGAGAGAAGTAAATCAAGATATGTGAGAATTTTGTATTTTTGCGTAAAATGCGCAGTTCGTTCAGCGTAAAATGCGCTGATTCTGTGATAGCGTGTTTAAGAGTATTTTTGTAACTTGAAAACACTACAGGCTTGAACCTCGCCTACGACTAGGAAATGTGCAAACTAAGTCATTGGAAGGAAGTTGGTGGTATCAAATTGTTGCTAAACTAGCATAATCTCACTACTATGGCACATTAAAGTTTTTTTATTCACCACCCATTTTATATCGCATTACATGTTTCATTTATTTCGCCGTAGCTGTTTGTCAAAAAAAATATTAAGCAGTGGGGGCCACGGTGAGCCGGGATAGGCTGAGAGTTGAAATTTTCTGAGCAGTGGGGGAGATTGTGTAAAGGAGACGCGAATTGTAAAGAAGGTGGAGATTGAGCAACTGTACAGGACCGACAGGCGACGGGATGTATAAAATAGAAACAGGGTGAGACATCGGATGACAAGACGAAAGTCAAAGCGGGAAGAAGATAAATGAATTTTCCCAGGCGCCTAAACTTCTAAAATATGAATTCCTGTAAAAATAGTTCATGTTCACCAGAGAAGGTGGGGGCGATACTCCCCTCTTCCCGAACGACGAGAACCACCACCAACCTACACTTCACTTACGGTGGGTTTCCCCAAGCAGGAATCTACCATCAACCTGTTACCATCCCTGCTTAGACTATCTTAAAGCCTCTGACTGGTGTCCCGACATGTGTGGTAGTGTAGCGCATTTTAGTTTGGGACGAGAATAGGACCAGGAAGAGTAGGGGAAAATTGCGCGCAGTCCGTATCCCGCTTGTTCGGGTACCGCTTCTGCATTTGCCTGGTGAAAACGCAAACCGATCAGAACAGACGGTCGCTGGAATTCTTCTCCAGGCAGCGGCTGAATGCGACCTCGCTATTTGGCTAGTGTCGAAACTCCTGCCACCGTCGGGAGTGTGTAAACCTAGGATCAGAGGCAAAGGCATTGCTGTGACACCGCTTGACGCCGTGAGCCCCTCCGCCGGTGCGGGCTCGGCACTGGGTCAGGGTCGTCGTCGGCGGCGGCGGCGCCGTCGCGTGCGCGGCGTCGCGCGTTGCGCAAGCGCGGCTCCTCCCCTGCCGCTGCGCTGCGCTCCGCTCCGCTCCGCACGGCGCCGCACCGCGCTGCGGTGGAGCCACCGGTTTCTCCGCTTCTGGAGCCATGCGGCGCGCGCGGCGGGCGGGTGCCGTTGAAGCAGGCTCCGTCTGAACGCGGCGGCGGACGCCGACAGCACCGCCCAAGCGACCGGCAGGGGCGAAGGCTCACCGCAGGAACGTCCGCTTCCGAGATTGGGACCGGAAGGGTCGGGTCCTCACGTATACCGCCGTATTATACCGTGATATTAAGTTGAAGGAGATGACTTATTTTATTTCCTCATGTAAACAATACCGTATCAGAATTCCCACGATACATGCTGTGTTGCTACGTCGAATCCAGTCGCTGTTTGAAGAATTCGAGCGTCCGGCTGCTCTGATCGGTAGCTTTTCGTGTTTTCCCGATCAATACCAATAGAATTTCGAAACACTATCCTACCAAACGGACCACGGACCTCAGGTGATATTTCCTCCCTCTTCGACCCCTCTCCTCTTACACACACACACTCACACACACACATTTACAAGCACTACAATACAACACACATTGGTAAATTACGCAGTGGCGTAGACCTGCGACAACCTGCTGGGGGAGATATGTAGAGTGGTAAACCAGCAAGCCCGTATGCAGATCGGCGCCGCATCGAATGGTATAGTTGGAGAGGAACACCGCTTCCCGGCTGTATCAAGCACTACGCTCTGGGGACTCGTGGCCAAAAGGGTTGACGCATCAGACAAGGAGGACGATGGACAAGAAAAATGGAAATAGGTGCTTCCGTAACACAGTTTTTAATTAACATAAGTTTTCTTAAAAATAATCAAACTTCAGAATTTAAACCTTCACAGTTTGCAACACCGTAAAGTCAATGCATTTATCTCACTGATAGGAGTACATACAGGAGTCTCGGATGAATTGTAACCGGCAGATAAATAAATATGAATAAAACCGGGAGACGTGGCTTAAGCCATAAACTTATGTCATTGCGGTGCCTCTGATCGGGCGGTCCAGGGGTTTGAGTCCCGACGGTGGAAGGATTTTCGACACATTTAGCTACGTAGCTAGGTCGAGTTCTGTCCCTGTCTAGAAGATAATTCTAGCAGCCGGCTGCTGTGATTGGTAGTTTCCATGGTTGGTAGTCTCCGTGGTTTCTCCGATTAATACCAGGCGAATGAGTGAGCAATACTCTATCAAACGGGCCACAAATTACACGCAATCTTCCGCTTCTATTGCTTGTCCTATTCTACCCCTTGAATACACTTACACTCACATTCACTTAGAGCTTATATCGGCTGGGGTAGTGCTCAGCGATTGGGAGACACTAGGTGGAGGAAAACCTCGCAAGCCGCCGGTTGGTCAGCGACGGATCTCGCCATCCAGCGGGGCAAGATCACCGCCCCCTCCCTTTCACAAACGTGCACTACACTTTCGGTAATGTCCTTAGTAGTTGCCGCGTGCGGAATCACTAGTAATCAATCAATTAATTATCGAAAGGAAATGAAATATATTTTACAGGTGAAAGAAATGGGAATAATGAGAACCACTCAGGGAAATGCCTGTGATTCTAGTGGTCTTGCGTGTTCGGCAGCGACGTCCTTCGCTTCGCCTTCCAAATTTCCCATATCTCTCCGGCACTTGCGCCCGAAAATTCACATCCCGTCCCCATCCTCCGCGGCCACCTCTTGATGGCCAGGGTCGAACGGGCGCGCTGCAGGGTGCGGTAAAGGGTATGCTTGATGGCGCCTCCTTCCGTCTGGGCGAACACGAGCCGCTGGCCGGTGGGTTACGTCCCGAATCTACCCTCACGCTACCGCTTGCTCAGTAGAGAGAAAGTTATGTAACGCTGCGCGAAAAAAACAGCGAATCTTCGGCAGAAAAGCTCTTATTAAAGGGCCCTGGTGACGAAAAAGTCGATAAATACAGTTGCTATATTTATGGAGGAAAATGCTCTAATATATTGTATTGTGCAGCTAGAATCCATGTTTTGTGGTACCGAAATATCAAATGACGGTAAAACGTCTGTCTGTCCGTTCGTCCGTCCGTCCGTCCGTCCGTCCGTCCGTCCGTCCGTCCGTCCGTCCGTCCGTCCGTCCGACCGTCTGCCGTCTCTGAACAACGTTAGTGACTAAACCGTTTAGCTGATTTTCTCCAAAACTGATACTGCCAATTCATCTGATTATGCCATGGACCCTTGATTTTGAAACCGATATTTTAATTTTGGGGGCTACTTTGCATGAAACTCCTGGGACCGTCTAAAAAATTTGTAAAAAATGTTCCATCGTTTTTGATTAAATTTTTTTGTTGATTAATGTGAAGAACCATTAAGAGAGTGGTGCAGGTTTCATTTTCGTTAAAAACTCTTTTGTTTCGAAAACAGCAATAACTCACAATTTTGCAACTACAACTATGAATAAAGAGATGTTTCCCCTCAATTAAATATGTTCCTTAAAGAAAGATTTTGAAATAAGGGCAAGTATAATTTTTCGAAGACATGGGCGAGAAAGTATGTGCTGTTCTAGCACTACTAAAACTCTTCTTATTTTACCAGCGGAGTATTCTTGGTTTAAGGTATGTTCTATCTACTTCTAGATATAATGTAGTGATAGAGGGAGACCTACCTTCATACGTCGTGTTACCTACATTTCAATTAATAAACATAGTAAATGGTATAATATTAACTTATTTTTTAAAAAAGATGTTAGTTATTTTTAGGTATTTTCTTTTTTTCGTTCTGTCTTTGAGCTTCGTAGTTTGCCAAGCTAAACGAGAATATTGACCACTGTTTTGTAGTTTGTATCTTCTTCTAAGGGCAAATGTGTAAACATTACAGGAAAAGTAGAGTCGACAGATAAAATATGTTACGAAAGGGAAAAGAAAGGATTTCAATACTTACACACAAATAGAAGGAAAGCAAGCGGGCAAATTCATTCTGGAAACCAGTTATTCAATGAGCTTTATAGGAGAGATGAGTCTAGGACTATGATGTAAGAAATAAAAAAAAACTCGAAATTGCAGTAACTGTTGCAAGATTGTTTTTTCACTCACATCTCTGGATTGGATTTTAAGCACAATTCATAGTATTTAAAGTAAGAAAAGCTTCACATTTACAGCCTTACCCGACAAATTCCTCGATCTAGGCCATAAAGTCCAGGATATAATATGTACACAAAACACAGATACTAAATTAGTTCAAGTATTGGTAATGCTGGGAACTGACATTTCTCTTTCACTTACCGCGGCTGTTTCCATTGAATATTTATTAGCAACTTCACCCCTTCTTTTGTTTTATGGTGGTCTTTTTGAGGAAAATATCGCGATTGAATATTAGCAATGGATGAAAATTTAACTGAAGTTGAGTATAAAATATATTGAATGCACTTCAGCCGGAAATTGCATTTTTGAGCTCGAAATAGTATAAATAAAATCAACCTCACTCCAATACGCCCCGTCTCATTTGGTAGACCACTTTTCTCAAAATGTACAATTTCACAGCCTTGATACATCAACCAGTAATCTCTTCAAGAAGAAATGTTTTTAATGCTCTTCTTCGCTATTTATGACACTTTCAAATAATCACATTCTCTTTGCTCTGCTAAATTTGTTATTAAATGTCTGCGTCATTGTTTTGCTATGGTTCTGGTATGGTTAACATGAAAAGTAAGTTTTGTTAACTTTCCACTAAACGTTTCTTCTCAATGTATACAAAACGTCTCAGTTTTATTTGTATAATAATTTGATTATAAATAAATTAAATGATTATTTTTATTTTTGATCCTCAATTTTAATATTCTGTGAATATTCTAAACATCTTCTTTATTTTACTATACTTCTTTAATTTTTTCGTACAGGAAATAAACTGTGAATTTTCATTTATTTCACAAATTACGAAGATTACGTCTTTGTTTTGATTCTCTTCTTAATTTTGTCTCTTTTCCGGTAAATATTGTAAAATGTTTTTCTAATTTACTTTACACCTCGACCACTTACTATGACATCTTTACTATTACCACATTGACGCTGAATTGAATTCCTCCACTAAACGTGTTCAAAATTATCATATATTACAGAATACACTTTATAGTCTCATGTTTATCAAGTGACCATTTGTAGTAATGCTTTGATAAAACATTTCAAAAGAATTCTTGGGTGTTAATTTGGGACGAGCCTTGTTAAACACTTGATGGCAATGTTTATAATATTCAAGAAGAAATTATGGCGTGGTTTCTACTTACTTACACTTACTACATACATATTTGGTCCATCTTGCTGATAATCTCAACCATCTACTTTCCAATAATTCATTTCAAAACATACCTTGAATTTTCTCAATTAGGTACTACTAATATTAATTATTTTTCTAGCAATGTATTTGCCTGTCTCGCATATCTAAAGATATAAGTTCAGATTATATTTCCGACATTATTATGCTCTTTAAAATCTCGTGTGTAAAATTCTGAACAAGTTTCTCGTTCACTTTCATTTAGAAACTTTCATTAAAAAATCAACCATTACGTTGAACATAGAAATATGGATTTTATGAGAAACTTGGCAGTATTATCATGTTAATCTGCTCATAAAATCTATGTAATCATAAAGATGTACGCCAGTGAAGCGCAAGCGGAGTATTTTTCTCCATAAACGATGTAGCCAATTTCAAGTTTTAAATGAACTGAAAATGTAAGCATGGAAATGCATGTTCTTCGAGCTGCTGAAAGTGTAACGTGTCAGCGGCTCTTCGAGTACCGTTCATCATTCTTCTGTAAAAACGGGTGTTCTTTCGTACGTAAATGGTGGCATAACACATGTATATCTCAGCATAACCTAGTGATTTACGATAAGGCTACTTTCAAAACACAAACGCTTTGTCCCGGCCCCCCATCTCCTTCCTCTTGTGTAGTTGTTCCGCGTGTTTCCTCATTGAGGCACTCGTCGAACTGGTTCAGTGGGGCCCCTCCACAGCAGTCTCCGTGCCAATCTAGTAAGTGCCTGCGTCAACGCAAGTTCCCTCAACTGAACCGACACCAGCTGACGTAATTACCTATTATGGACTCTTGTGCGAGGTCCAGTTGCAGTGAAGTTGTTTTCTTGTCGGAACCTGTAGTTCGACCTTTGAGGAATACATAAACTCTATAAGTTGTAAAGTTGATATGAAATTCAATGGAACATTCTTTTTTGGGATTCATAATTCGATTATATTCATAATGTTTCATAATGGAAGTTATTAAAGGAATAAATTTAAAAAACACCAGAGGCAGGGCTCCAACCTGCACTCGCAAGACTTTTTAATTGAAGTAAATAAATGTATTTTTAATTAATTTTAAATTGTTTACAGAACATTAGTAGCGAAAATAAATGGTAAAATTAAAAACATAAAACTATTATTTCAGTACAAATAGATACATTTAAACTAAACCACTCGACGTACATTAAACATTACAATATATTTCGATTATTAGAGGTTTTCCATTTTCTACGGACCCTCTTCCCTGCCATTGACCCAGATAACGAAGGATCAAATGCATGAAGTTTTAGTAAGAAGCGTACAATATTATACCTTTTTAGTTTTAGGATATAATAGGTTACAACTGAAATCAGTATGCATACGAGTATATAAATTTACAGTCTCGTGGAATCGAAGTCAAAGTGTTGGAAGGTATTGCACACTGTACAAGATTAATATCATTATAGATGTCATTTGATGTCATTGCATTGTCACAATTGCAGTAAAAGGGCATCCATACCGCCGAGAGGGTGTGATGACAAGACACTGTGCAGAACCAGCATAACAATTGTGTGAGTGTCCCTTGATGTCGCGGTTATGCCTGGAGACATAAGCAAGATGTATACTCACTTCACACTTCCGATTTTCTATCACATTACATCTCAATTGAAGGAATGATGCAATGGGAGTCCTCTGACTTTTCAATGTTGTTCCTTTGATTATATTCAATAGAAATTATTCTTTGCATGCAAGGGTGTTGCCTCTTTATATGAATAATAGCTGAGTGTGACGCACTGGCTTAATATGAAACATTTGTGGTCCCGAAGTTTCATAAAGACCTCCATTTCCGGTCCTTAAAATTTGTAGGAAATAAAATATTGTGAAAATTTAAAAAATGGACAGACACTCCAAATATATGCATTATTCTTAAGTGTAATAATATATTACATAAACATTTTGTTGCGATCGCGTGAACACATTATTTCCCCAAGACGGAATCAGTAAGTTGTATTTGAATATTTTAGAAAAGTTGACAGTCAAGACGTGATACATAAAAAATATCTAAATTAATGTTTGCTCAATATTTACAAGTGAGCTAATATATTTGTTTCTCTTTTTCAGTGGTGATCGAATTTAGAGTCACAACTGTTAGTGCCACGGAGTTGGTCTGAAACTATTGAAATTTTCAATTATCTAATATCACTTTCATATTCTCACCAGTCTTTACTTTTTGAGAAACTGGTGAAATTAAGAATGCTTCAATCTGGGATGTTCCAACACTCGCGCAGTTCTGATCAAAGAGTTCATTCCTCATCGGGAAAGGGTAATGGAGAGATCAGCCCGTCTCTGCGTAGAGAGGTGAAAGGATTGGCAGCGAAAGGTTGCACGTAAATCGTGAGAAACTTTTTCGGATGCTATTGCTGTTTTCTTCGTACAGCGAGAAATCTACAGAGGAAATGAGCTCTTGTCCGAGACAGGCGATTAAATATTCTGTCAAATATCAACAAAATCGCTTAGGCTCCCATGTATGGTAGTGTTGTGCATATAAATGTGTGTGTAAGTAAGGGGAGAAAATAGGACAAGTAAGAGGAAGGAAAGATCGCGCGCGGCTCGTGGCTCGTTTGTTAGGGTAAATAATGCTGCCCATACAGCATCAACCATCGGAAGGAGACTCGGTTAAATCGCAACGATGGCGAATTTAGGATGCTAGGTTGAATTTATGCCTGTCTGAAAGAGAGTGCTACCTTGGGCGGTATTTCTGCGTGATTTTTCCAGTGGATTCCAGGTGAATGCTAGTGCAGTACTGTAGAAAAGGAACACTTACCGACCTTAACTTCATACCTCTTCCTCTTTTCTGACATTTAGATGCACTACTCTTTTACACACGTCAGAAAGCCACTCTAACGCTTATCGCGGCGGGAACTGTCCCCCGCTATGGACAGGAAACCTCACAAACCATCGTGAAGGTTGGCGCCAGATCTCCATTGGAACATTGGTTGCGTAGCTTCTGCGGCCGGAGTTAGTATTATCTACGCTATCCGGGACGAGCCGCGTCACTGACATGATGGCTAATGTTCCGGCCAGCGTAATATGGCTTTCCTCAGTGCGTACTGCTATGGGAGGAACATTGCCACGGAATAACATACACTACACTTACACTTACAGTAGAGAGGAACTCGGTTCATGTTCGCGTTCGGAATCGATCTTCACTGGCTCGAGAGCGAGCACAGTGCTCTGGTCGCCGCTTGTCTCCGGCGCATCTGACCTCCGCGGGAGAACGGGTGACGGGCGGGCGGGTGGACGGCTCCCTTCGCCGGGCAGTTTAGTTCTTCTGCGCGGTGGCGCGAGTGAGGGGAACCGCGCCTCTCCGCTCGCCTCCCTTCCCGTCTGTCTTTCGGTCGCCACAAAAGCCGTGACGTCACGGGCGGCGTTACGCGGAGGCGGCGGTACCTCGGCCGGGGGCGGCGTCCGGGGGCGGCGATCGGCCAGTCGGCCGCGCGCGCGGTGCCACAAGGGCTCGGAGCCCCGCCCGGCGCGCAAGTGATGCACACGCGCTCTCAGGCTCTCCACGCTCTCGCGGCCGCCCTCGTTGCGCCGAGATTCCAGTGCTATTCGACTCTCTTCGCTTCGTAGTGCGTTGAATAATTAATCATTCTCTAATTTTATGGCGCTGGAGTGGTAATATTTTCAAGTTTCCGAACTGTTTTCTCATCGGCTCTCCGTGTCATTCTGTTTCTCATGATCTTTTCTCTACTTTTTTCAGTTGTTTTATTAATAAATCTAGGTAAAATACTGCTACGAAAGTGTCATTTCCGTCTTCTTTATTAGGTGAAATCAGCTAATTGTTTGAATGATGGCAGCGCTGTTATTGGAGAAATCATTAGAACGTCCCTCAAGAAGTGACCGCTGAAAAAGTGCGTGGGAAACATGTGTTTATAAATAGTTAAGTTTGATGTATTGTTATCGAAGAAACACCTGGAAGTGTAATCAAATAGTGCATTTGTAATCAGTTCGTGTGTGCGTTACATGTGAGGCTGCTTCCGGGATCTGCGCCCCACCGAGCCTCTGCGCATGTCCCGTGTGAGAGAAATTCGCGTGAATCCACCATAAGTGACCCTCTGTTCTTCCAAGCCACCGACCGTTTGCATATGTTTATCGCCCACGACGCCGTTTGCTAGACGAAACTTTCGCTGGAGTTGGAGGAAAAGGCGAGTGTGTGCCGGGGAATAATTCAACGCAGCGCGCCCTGGGTGGCGGTGCAGTGCATCACACAGGTCGTGCTGCCGGCTCTCCTTTGCCTGGAAAGCCCGCTCCGCGGCGCCGGAGGAATTCGGATGAGCGCGGCCGAGCCCGCTGCGATCCGCTCCGCTCCACGGAGTTTCTATACGCCGCTGCCCGCGCTCTTCTGCGGCGCCCGTGGCGTTTTATTTTCATTTTCTTTTACTCTTGTACGTAGTACGCTTAGAGTGCTCGTCTGTGTAATGTGTTGGAGTGTTTCATTGGTTTCATTTCCAATGATTAATGTTTGCACATGTGCCACATCTCTATTTCATTCGTATTGCAAGTTGAGAAAGTCAGTGCGCTGCAGAAGTAAATATAAATATGTACTTTGAATAAAAATATGTTATTCCATAAGTATCAAACTTTAGTTACATGAGACGAAAAATAGTTAAAAGTTTTATATTTTCCCAAAATAATATGGTCGCTTTTTGTTCGATTTTCAAAAAGACGATCATTGTGTGGTAATGAATTGTCTTATGGATGAGATGAATTGTAAATTTGATAATTTTGTATGTGTGTTTCAGGTTTTTGTTGTTTTATTCTCTTATAGTGCTCTTCTCCGAAATGTGATCTTGTTTCTTGGCACTTCAATACCAGTTTTCGTGGAACCTGTCATTTTGTCAATGGCGTGGTTTATTTTTGCGGATGTTGAAAGTGTAAGTGAATTGTGAATCTCGCCAGTGTTGATATTTATTTTATATATTCATTTTTTATTAATTACAATTTTTAATCTTAAGTCATTTGAAGGGTTGGGGGAAACAATGGATGGTAATAAATATAATTTTTTGAGATATGAATGCTATATTGCAGAACGTTTGAAAGTATTTCTTACTATGCTATGTGGTTTCGGAAAAAATTAGTCAGAAGATATTTCAGCAAACAAATTTGATGCAAATGAATGGATAGTATAACAAATTTAATGGAGCCTGCCTTGAACTCTGAAAACAGTGTTTTAAATTCAGTTTTCTCGGTTTCAGGTCAAATTTGGATTATTTCTTTCTGGTACAGAGTCGTTGTGCCCTAGGTTTTTATAGTGGGAGGGGATGTGGTCTATGGGATCTTCATCAACCAATCAGCAAAAGAAATCATTTTTAATTGAAAATATTTGTTTTACTGAAGGGTATCAATATTATGAATTATTAACTTGGTGGTTTTAGGTGGAAGTAACTCATTAGGGAATCTGAATCGGTTTCTTGCATGTAAAAAGTCACATGTTTTATTCATCTGAAACAAATTCTGGACAGTAATATGAAGTAATTTCGAGTAGAATTCAAAGCTACGAACTAAATGATGGGTAAAGTTAAACTGATTCAACGGTGTTCCCCATGGTCCTTCATTTTAGCGATCTATTTTGAAGAAATCAACGTAACTATCGTTGTTTCCTTCCTCTTCATAAACGGAGAATGTCCCCTCTGGGGTCCTCATCAACCATGTAGCAGTACATATTTTTCTTTATTTGAAAATTTCTGTGCTATACAACGGTAGCAACTATGAACGTGGTGGTTTAAAGGGAGTTCATAAATTATCCCTAGGGAGCCTAAATATGTTTTCTTTTGGTAGACGTTTATGTTTTAAATATGTGATGAAATCTTGGACAGGAAAGCAATATAATTAGAGCCTTTGGAGTAGTGGAACCTTTCAAAGCTACGAACTACGTGTTAGATGAAGTGAAGCGCCGCGACCCTTCATGTGCACTCGCCCCACTCCAGTTGCAGCGAGGGCGTGGCGGCGCGGCGTCCGACACCGCAGGCGCCCCTTGCCAACGCCTATGCGTGCGTCGGGCGCAGATACGTCACTTCGTGGCTACCGTGCGTGGCTGCAGATAGCAGGATGCATCACTGTGCTGGATAATATTTCAACTGTTGCATGCCAATGCCCACAAAATGACCACGGCGCTAGATAAAAACATGTTATCCGTCCTCGGCATGCTTTGCGCATCGTAGATGGGAAATTCTAGGACGTGAAGAGCAATTAAGTGAATAATAATCACTTAATTGCATGTATTATAATATGCAGAAATTAATAAGGAAACAAGTAATTAATCGATGAACTACTATATTTTTTATAAAACGTTGCTGTTATATTAAACATCGAGAATAGTTTTGTTTTCCAAATTGACGTCCGTCCAAGAAATAAGTGATGAACTACGATTACATTATATTCCATCACATATTAAATAGAACTGCAGTTTTATTCATGAGTTATTTGCATCAAAGAAACATAAAGTTCAGTTGATTCATCAAGTGATTAATAATTGATTGAGAAAAAGAATCCATTGAAACTTTTACGTCAAATTAACAACACAAATACAATTATTTCAGAAATATAACTAATACGACATTCTATTTCTAATCTCTTGAAAATAAATGTTTGTACACTAGTGTTTTTTACAATCTTTGTGATGCGAAAACACACACTGATGAATACGATATGCGCTCTTATTTTAGTTACATTTAAAAGGGAATATTTAATAGGTTTACGATATTTAATATAATTTTAATATATTTTTCTGTCTTCGAAGATCCCCACTTTACGTAACTATTGGAAAATACGATAAAGAGTTGAAAAGCAAAGCAGTATAGCTTTATCACAATGAGTGTGTTTGTTCCGATCGAGTATTAGACTGCAATTGGATCGGAGAAAACAAATCCGTTCGATTTCCAGCAGCTTCAATCTCTGAAGATCAAGCAGAAAGTTTCGAAGTTCCGGATATCGATCATTTTTTCTTAACATTTATAGTTAAAGAACCCTCTACTGACGTGATAGAGTTCGCCCCGCACACCGCCCCGCCCACCG
>BOPP01000075.1:4925018-4998911 GCA_017312745.1 Gryllus bimaculatus
CAGACACGAGAGATCAGCGGTAAAAAAATTATGGCCCTTTTCCCCCCCAGTGCGGTTAACTGCTATGGGATGAAAAAAAGGAGGGAACATTGGCCCACGGATAACAATACACTACACTTACAACTTACAGTAGAGAGAACTCGGTTTCATGGTTCCGTTCGGACATCGATCTTCACTGGGCTCGAGAGCGGAGACAGGCTGGCCCGCTTTTGTCCTCCGGGCGCATCTGACTCCGCGGGAGAAACGGTGACGGGCGGGCGGTGGACCGGCCTCCCTTCGCCGGGCAGTTTAGTTCTTCTGCGCAGGGGTGGGCGCGAGTGAGGGGAACCGCGCCTCTCCGCTCGCCTCCCTTCCCGTCTTGTCTTTCGGTCGCCACACAAAACGCCGTGACGTCACGGGCGGCCGTTAACGCAGGAGGCCGGCGGTACCTCGGCCGGGGGCGGCGTCCGGGGCGGCGGATCGGCCAGTCGGGCCGCGCTGGCAGCGGGTGCCACAGAGGGCTCCGGGCCCGCCCGGCGCGCAAGTGATGCACACGCGCTCTCAGGCTCTCCACGCTCTTCGCGGCCGCCCTCGGTTGCGCCGAGATGTCCAGGGCTTATTACGACTCTTTGCTTCGTAGTCGCGTTGAATAATTAATCATTCTCTAATTTTATGGGGCTGGGCGTGGTAATATATTTTCAACGTTTCCGAACTGGTTTCTCTCATCGGCTCTCCGTTGTCATTCTGTTCTCATGATCTTTTCTCTACTTTTTTCCAGTTTTTTATTAATAAATCTAGTAAAATACTGCTAACGAAAGTGTCATTTCCGTCTTCTTTTAGGTGAATAGCTAATTGTTTGAAAATGATGCAGCGCTGTTATTGGAGAAATCATTAGAACGTCCCTCAAGAAGTGACCGCTGAAAAAAGTGCGTGGAAAACCTGTGTTCATAAACTAGTTTTGATGTATTGTTTATCGAAAACACCTGGAAGTGTAATCAAATAGTCATTTGCAATCAGTTCGTGTGTGCGTTACATGTGAAGGCTGCTTCCGGGATCTGCGCCCCAACCCGAGCCTCTGGCGCAATGTCCCGTGTGAGAGAAATTCGCGTAGAATCGCACCAAATAAGTGACCTGCTGTTCTTCCAAGCCCCGACCGTTTGGCATATGTTTATCGCCCACGAGCCGTTTGCTAAGACGAAACTTTCGCTGGAGGTTGGTGAGGAAAAGGCGAGTGTGTGCCGGGGAAATAGATTCAGCGCAGCGCGCCCTGGTGGCGTGCAGTGCATACACAGGTCGTGCTGCCGCCGCCTCCTTCGCCTGGAAAGCCCCGCTCGCGCGGCGCCGGAGGAATTCGGGATGAGCGCGGCCGAGCCGCGCGTTGATCCGCTTTCCGCTCTCACGGACGTTTCTATACGCTGCTGCCGCGCTTTCTGCGGAGCCGTGGCAGTTTTATTATTCATTTTTTTTACCTCTTTATGTAGTACGCTTAGAGTGCTCCGTCTGTGTAATGTGTTGGAGTGTTTCATTGTTTCAATTTCCAATGATTAATGTTTGCACATGTGCGCAGCATCTCTATTTCACTTGTATTGCCAAAGTTGAGAAAGTCAGTGCGCTGCAAGAAGTAAATATAGATTATGTACTTTGAATAAAAATATTGTTATTCCATAA
This sequence comes from Gryllus bimaculatus, assembly GCA_017312745.1. Classification (NCBI taxonomy): domain Eukaryota; kingdom Metazoa; phylum Arthropoda; class Insecta; order Orthoptera; family Gryllidae; genus Gryllus; species Gryllus bimaculatus. Next base: position 4,926,666 of record BOPP01000075.1, read on the forward strand.
GGTAATCAAAATTTAATTACATGAGCCGAAAAATAAGTTTAAAGTTTTATAAATTCCAAAATAAATATTGTTTGCTTTTTAGTTCGATTTTCAAAAATGAACGATGATTGTGGTGGAATGAATTGTTCATATGGATAAGATGTATTGTAAATGTTGCAGGTTATTGTTTTTTTCTCGCTTATAGTGCTCTTCTCCGCAAAGTGTCTTGATTATTGGCCTGTCAATATCAGTTTTCGTGCAACTTGTCATTTTGTTAATGTCGTTGTTTTAGTTTTGCGGATGTTGAAAGTGTAAGTGGAATTGAAGGTTGGGAAACAATGGATGACAGAAATATAATTTTTGTGTAATTAATGCTATCTTGTAGGACGTTTGAAAATTATTTCTCACTATGTCTTGTGGTTCGAAAAAAATGCAGAATCAGATGATAATTCAGCAAACAAATGTTGGATGCAATAGGAGGAAACGTGATGGGCTTCAGAATAGCTTACGTAAATAAACAATATACCGATCGTGGTAAAAATAAATTTCTTGTACAACTTTTATTTTTAAAACTACTATGAGTATGTGTAAAATGAACAAAGATAGAATAATAAATTCAATGGAGCCTGGCTTTGGAACTCTGAAACAGTGGTTTAAATTCATTTTTCCTCGTTTCAGGTCAAATTTTGATTTTTCTTTCTGGTACAGTATGCGTTGTGCTAGGATTTTATAGTGGGGAGAATGTGTCTATGGAATCCTTATCAGCCAGTCAGAACAGTACAACATATTTTGTTTGAAATATTTGTTTTTGCGCAGGTAACAAATGTTAGGGATTTATGAAACGTGGTGGTTGTAGGTTGGAGTAAATCATTAGGACAGATATAAATCGGTTTCTTCATGTAGAAGTCAAATATTTTATGTCTCAAAAAAAATACGACGAGTAATTAAAGTAAATTTCGAGTAAAATTCAAAGGCTACCAAACTAAGTGATGGAAACGTCAAACTGATTCAACGATGTTCGCCCAACGGTCCTTCATTTTAGCGATCTATTTTGAAGAAATCAAACTAACTATCAATTGTTTCATTCCTCTTCATAAACGGGAAATGTCCTCTGGGCTCCTCGATCAACCATGTAGCAGTAAATAATTTTTCTTTTATTTGAAAATTTCTGTGCTATTCAATCGTAGCAATGTTAGAAACTCTGAACGTGGTGGCTTTAAAAGGGAGTACATAAATTATCCCTAGGGAGCTAAATATGTTTTTTTTTTTTGTAGACGATATGTTTTAAATATATGTGATGAAATCTATGACACGGAAAGCAATTATAATAGAGCTTTGGAGTACGTGGAAGCCTTAAAAGTCCTAACGAAAAACCCTAAAACGTGTTGGATGAAGTGAAGCGCCGCGACCCTTCCCTGTGGCACTCGCCCCGCTCCAGTTGCACGTGGCGCGGCGTGTGGCACCGCAGGGGGCGGCGCCGCTGCCGCTTCCCCGCTCCGCCGCCTATGCGTGCGTCGGGCGGCAGATACGTCACTTGTTTGGCTAACCGCGCGTGGTGCTGCAGTATAGAGAATGCATCAACTGGCGCTGGATAATATTTCAACAGTTGGTACGCCAATGCCACAAAATGACACACGGCGCTAAAAACGTGTCATCCGTCCTCGGCATGCTTTGGCGCATCGTAGATGGGAAATTTAAGACGTGAAGAGTGATTAAGTGAAAATAATAATCATTTAATTGCGTGTTCATACCTCCACTATAGTACATATCCACCGCACCTCCTACGCCCCCGCGCACCGCCCCCGCGCACCGCCCCGGCGCACCGCCCGCCCACCGCCCCGCGCACCGCCCCGCGCACCGCCCCGGCACCGCCCCCGCGCACCGCCCCCGCGCACCGGCCCGCGCACCCGCCCCCGCGCACCGCCCCGCGCACCGTCCGCCCACCGTCCCGCCAGCCCCCGCGCGCACCGCCCCGCCACCGCCTCGTCCCACAGCCCGACCAGTGCACCTCCCTAACCGCCCGGCACCACCGCACGGCCTACTGCCCCGCCCACCACCCCGCCACCGCCGCACACCGAACCGCACACCGCCCCGCACACCGCCCGCACACCGCCCCGCACACCGCCCCCGCACTTCCGCTCGCACACCGCCCCGCAACACCGCCCCGCAACGCGCTCCGTACACACCGCCCCGCACCCGCTCCGTAACTGCCCGCCACCATCGCTCGGAGCCGCGTGCGCGCGCGAGAGAGCCGCTGGCGCGGATCGGAGCGGCTGCCAAAGGGGGCGTCTTTGCGAAACGCCCCGCTCTACATCCGCGGCTTCGTCGCGAAGATTTTAACGAGCGCCAACCGTTTCCCTTTGCGTGCGCACTTTGCTCGACTTGCGCGCGTATTAATGACAGTGACAGTGGTACTGATGCACCTGCAATTTGATCGCAAGAAGTGAGTTTCACGGCGAGGTGGTGAGGTCCACTTGGTTTTTGCTGACTACTCTGACAAATAGGACGATTTCTTCTACCGACGGAGTCATCGTGAATTGTGTGTATACTATCGCCTTTACATCTTGCAATGTAAATCGTATGTTGTTGTTGTAAGGAAGAAATTTTGATGTTTGTGATTTACCAAGTGAGAGATTCTCCTTGGTGATTTTCGTTCGAAATTCTGTGTGGTGGTAGCCTTAAAATAACTAAGTCCAATTATTCTAGACCAGACACAATATATGTCAAACTAAAACTAAGAAATATGTGTCTGGCAGTGTAAATTTTAAAAATATCTCGTGAGCACCCCATGTTCTGGAAAGTACAACAAAAGAATATACTAGTCCCAAATGGCTCATCTATGTTGATAGGTCTACGGAAAATTTTCACGATAGTAAATAGTTCATTATCTTTTCGCAATGCATAGAAAATATGATTTGACCAAAGTACTCTAAAATACAGCAAGAATAACTACAATAGTTTTGTTATACTTCCACTTCATTACAATAATCTATAGTGGTACATCGTTGCTAAACATACGTTATTTTAAGTGCAGTCAATACATTAACTATTTCAAAGTTAAAAGTTTAAAAAGGTTATAATAAAAATTGAAACACTTTTCTTATAATAATTTCATTCTAACACAGCTGACACACATTAAATTTTCGACGCAGAAATGAATTTATCGTTATACTAGAAATAAAAAACGCTATTCCAGTCTGACAGATTCTTATCTGATTTGAATGTATCAGAAATAAATATCGGAAATAAACGTAACAATATATTGAAGGTGAACTAAGCTATTTAATGTAACACATTCGTGTCCATTTCAGCTCATCATGTAAAAACGCTCTCTCAGAAAATGCATTAACGTTAAAATGAACGTCATTAACTAAGGAAGGTACATTACGCGTATCTTTTCGCCTCGAATGCGCGCCTGGCCCGACGGAAGTGCTCGGCCTCGCAGAGTCGCGCAGCGCACACGGAAGAGACGGCGCTCTCGTAGGGGGCGTGGCCCCAGCGCCGGGCGCTCGTGAGGAGCCCCTGCCTGTGCCTGAGGCAACGTCTGCACTCGAACCCGGGACTCGCGCCGGGAGAGCGGTGCCCCGCGAACAAACATCTTCTGAGCGGAGCCCCGCCCCCACTCCGGCTCTCTCTCCCCACCCTCTCCCACTCCTCTTCCCTCCCGTCGGCGGTCAAGCCTCGCGCCTCCCGCTGCCCGACCGACGCCGCCGCCCCACCGGTCCCCTCCGCGGCGCGGGGTTGCGAGCGCGGCGGAGGCGGGGGTTCGGAAGGGGGGGGGAGACAATTGAAGGGATCGGATTCATTGTGGTACACCTCAGAACCATCGTTTAAATACCTTTTAAACTCTTCTTTGCGCTCTAACAACAACAAACTGAGAATAAACTGTATGATAAGAATATCACCAAACAACATGACTTTTAGTTTTTTTAAGACATAATTTTAATAATAAGCCAGGTATTTACATGCCAAATGACTTGTTTGGGAATTTAGTGTAGAAAACTGTATCCTGGAAGAATTTATTAATCCGCTTTTTGCGCAATGAATGTCGTTTCCCCTCCCAAATTAATTTGTTCGACAAGGGGATTAGGACAAGTACTATCACGAATAATATGATTTATTACTTAATTGAAGAGAACACTTCAGTTATTAATAATGGTTGTGCATGGACATTAAATATCGTTCTGTGAATTACTAGAATATACTGAACTTCATCGACGTTATGTCGCACATTTGTTTAGCGATTCTTCTAATAAACAATGATACATTGGAATCTACCAGATATTTATATTAATTAATATACTAACTAGCTGGGTAGATTTTACAAAACCCTTGTTGGCTGAACAAAACTATTAGAAACCTTCATTAAATACTTTCTATATCAAACAGTTCGATATCAATAATCAACATGTTCCTGTAAGACTACATCGAACATGAGATTGACATATCGTTAAATACAGTCTGTCTTTCTGAAACGTTCTCAAAATACTTTAAAATCTCCTTGCAATTCAACATATTTGAGACACTTCGTGTATGAAAATACCATTAAGCTTCTCACTCATTGAAAACTGAGACATTTCTCGGCTAATGCCCCTACAAGCGCTATTTGTCTTTTCAATGCCTACTTTATACTGTTTACATACTCTTACTTATCTTACTGAATAAGGCATTGTGAACTCACTAATTTTATAACAAATAACACCCAAGTGAGGAATATTAACTAACATAAAAACGTATTTAAACATTTTTAAATGCGAGAGATGTTTTCTTTTGTTTATTTTTTTCGTTTTTTCTTACGGGATTGAAGAATGTGCACAGTTAATTTTAAGTAATTTTTTTTTCTAAATGTTACTCTTACTTAGCTAAATAACTAGATGTAATCAGTGTGTATAAAAAACTTTGGATAAACTGAAATCAAGAAATTCCTTAAAATGTATGATCAGTGTTTCGCAGCATTTTCAAATGCATTGTCTATTTCAATATTTGATTGAGCAGTAAATAATTTAACAAAAACTGTTTTTAACTGGATTTTGACAACAACCAAACCAAAAAAGATTGGTGTTGTATACAACTTTTCGGCTTGTATTTTACGTGATCCAGAGTGGATTCCACGTGTTAGTGTTATGGAAATTCTTTAATTATCAGTACAATATTATTTTAAAGTTGGCAGAACAACTCCCTAGGCAAATCATTTTAAATCGTTAGAAATAAGAAACATCCCTGTACCTGGTAACGATCATATTGCACATTCACTAAACACTTCTCCGTTCAGCATGGAATAATTTTGCTGTATAACACTCACCAAGAGTTACCAAGTATAAATATAAGTAAAATTCGCTGTGCTGTCCTACTGACCTAATCAGCTTTTAGAGCCTAAAGAACAAATTAGCTTGCAACTACCGTGCTATATGTAACAAGCACATTCCTCAACACTGTCGTTCCTACGGCGAAGGCTCCGATGCAAAAGGAACTCCGCAGTGTAAACCCAATTGAGAACGTTCTGCTCAGTAGAAGACCGCGTGACACTGCGGAACTGCGAGGACGCACCGCCTCTCGGCAGAGGCACCGGCTGTATCCTCGCGTGGCGGCGCTAGCGGGGCGAAGCGAGCGGGGAGCGCGTGAGCGGGGGCGGCCGGAGGGGGCGGGGCACGCCAGTGAAAGGGCGAGCGAGCGGACTATTGCGACGGTAGCGGGCGAAGCGGCGGCGGCGGGGGCGGGGCGGCGGTGCCGGGCGGGAGGAAAGCGCGGCATTGGCGGCGGTGGCGGCGGTTACCTCAACGCGGGAGGCTTCGCCCTTCCCCGCGCTGGAAGGTCGGGGTTGCCGCCGCCGCCGCCGCCGCCGCCGGCGCGTGCTTCCTTTTGTCCGGCCGCGCGCCGCCGCCTATATAGCGCGCCCGTCGCCCGGCGGACGGCACAGCTTCCCCGGCGGCCCAAGCGCACACATCGGGGGACGCGGCTCCTCTGTAGGCGGCATGGCGCTACGCACCGCGGTGAGTGCCCGACCAGGCCGGCGGCCGACATCGCACACATCCGGCCCCCAGACGATCATTGCGACGCGCGCTTCGCTTATCGGTTCCGGCCAATCATTGCGTTTGCACTTATCATTCAGGGAGTCAATAATCTAGTCATTTAATCGACATGTGAATTAGTCAGTCAGTCATTAAGTGTACCAATCATTTAGTCAACTAGTAATGTAGTCAATAAATCATTTGGTCAATCAATCGTTTGGTCAATCACACATTTGGTCAATCAATCGCCTGGCTAATCAATAGTTTAAAGAGTCAATCATTCGTTTAGTTCATTAATCAATCATTCAGCGAAACTATAATAGTGTTCTCAGAGTCATATCCTCTTTGAATTTGTCAAATGATGCTAGTGATTGAGAAGAATTGAATTCGGGTGATTGAAAATGGTGAAAGTTCTTTTTGTTAAATTCCAAGTACTGATTCACAAGAATCGGCAATATAAAAACGTATAAATGATAAAAGCATCTCATGACTTTAACACAAAATCATTCATTTGGACATACTATCATTTTTTTCGAATTAAACATGAATTAATAGAACTTCTACAAGCTGAATTTAACGATATTGCAGAAATTGTCTTCAAAGTCCTACGATTTGCTGTGATTGGATTGAGGCTTTAAATTGGCCTGTATCTTAACTTAGAATTTTTTTAAATGTCAAAATTGCAAATCATCAATTGCCTTAATAGTGTCAGTATTCAATTCATATAAATAAAACACCGAAACTTCGTTCAAATCTTTCTTCGAATCAGTGAAGAACATTTTATTTAATTTTTTGTCTCTTTTCAAAAGAAATTTATTTGTTCGACTATATGCTCCACAGTAAAAGGGAAACCTCTGAATGGAAACATTTAATGTTTAGAAGTTTTGTCCTCACTAAAGGGGAGAATAGCAGGGTTTTGAATATTTATTTTGGTACAATAACTCAACCATATATTTAGATTATTGCAATCTTCATATTATAGATACATCAACTAATATAGTATGGTTAATTTTTTTTTGCATTAAATTACACAATATCGTATGTTCATTTGAAAAAGCCATCCGATCCTTATTATTCTGAAATAAAATTAAGAATTAAGTTCAGCTACCTTCGTCGTTCTCAATAACGAGGTGTTAATGTGAGGCGATTGCACTAACCAACTCATAATGTAATTTTAATGTAGAAAGCTTCACCATACATCTAATTTGGGAGACATTATTCTCCCATCACGGAGTAATAAAATGTTGTACACTTGGTAGCATTTCGCTAAAGATGTAATTATGAATACTAAATGCAATTTATTCCGCAGTTATTAACGCTGCTTGTGGCAGCAGCCGGAGTGTGTGGCGGCGGGGGCGGAGGTGGAGGCGGCCATGGCGGCGGGTGAGTTTTAGGATCATCAGCTCAATTTTATTTTATTAATTGAAGGGCTCAGGCGTGAAAAAAATCTCCCAAAATGCTTTTGTGAAATAGTAATTTTTTGCTCTTACCATTTGCTCTATTTTTTGCTCTTACTTACTGTTTTCCAATCTCAAATAGATCAAATTCATAGTTGGCTCTCTATTCTGGGAACTTTCTTTAAATACACTTACAACCCATGGACCAAAATGTTCACTTGCTTATTTCTGGAAAGCGTTTCTGTATGAGTTATCACGTTTCACACCCGAACTCTTTTAATTCTGTAAGGCGTAATTCTAAAAGTTCTGTCTCTCAATTCTCAGGAAGCATGTGATCATTCACGTTCCACTGAAGATCAAACATATTCATCATACGCATACCGTCTACAAACACATTAAGGGTGGTGGCGGCGGCGGCCATGGCGGCGGCGGAGGCGGCGGGGGTGGCGGTAGCCATTACGTCGTCATAGAAGATCACGGCCACGGAGGCGGATTTGGCGGCGGCGGTGGAGGTGGCCACGGGGGAGGCTTTGGAGGAGGCGGCCACGGAGGTGGATACGGAGGCGGCGGTGGCTTCGGAGGTGGCCATGGAGGTGGATTTGGAGGTGGATATGGAGGAGGCGGTGGCTTCGGAGGCGGCCATGGAGGCGGTGGCTTCGGAGGCGGCCATGGAGGTGGTGACTTCGGAGGCGGCCATGGAGGTGGTGACTTCGGAGGCGGCAGTGGGAGGTGGTGATTGGAGGCGGTCATGGAGGTGTGACTTCGAGGCCAGAGGCGGCGGCGGTGGATTCGGCGGAGGTGATCACGGAAGGTGGATATCCTACGGAGGCGGGGCGTGCGGCGGGTGGTGAATCGAGGCGGCCAGTGGAAGGAGGATTCGGAGGCGGCGAATATGAGGCTACGGAAGGGCGGCGGGGAGGAGGAGGGTGGCTTCGGCGGTGGCCACGAGACCACGGCTTCAGCGGAGGCGGTAACCGACCTCGGGAGGCCATGGTGGCGGAGGCTACGAGGCGGTCGGGACATCGTGCGGGGGGCACGGAGGCGGTGGCTGACGGAGGTTGGAGGAGTCGGTGGCACGGAGGCGGCGGAGGCGGTGGCTACGGAGGCGGCGGATTCGGAGCAGTGGACACGGAGGCGGCGGTTACGAGAGGTGGAGGAGACCTCGGTGGTCACGAGGCGGCGGCGGTATGGAGGCGGCGGCGGCGGCGACGGGTTTGGAGGCCATGGCGGCGGACGACTTGGGAGGCCACGGAGGTGGCGGATTCGGAGGCGGCGGAGGTTTTGCGTGGGCACGGAGGCGGCGGCGGGGCGTCGGCGGTGGAGGTGGCGGAGGAGGTGGCCACGGAGGCTACGACAAGTGAGCCCCACCTCCCCGTCCTCCTTGTAAATACTTCCCTTCGAACGCCGTGGGCCCGTTCGGCTCTTTGTACAAAGCGCGACCCCGCGCCCTCTAGTCTGTTACTCCCTCTGTTGGATTGTTACCTGTCGAGTTGTTTATTTTGTACTTTGTATAATAAAACATACTTTTTTACATATTTTCCCTTATTTATTCACCACGATGTCCTATCTTACTACAACTTTTGGGAATAGGCGTGGATGAAAGAGCAGAAATTACTAGTGTGGTAGCTGATAGAGATAGAGATATTCAGGAAGTGTTATATGAGTGTAGGATTGGGTCTAGATATAATGTTGAATAAACTGATACAAATTGGGTTACCTGAGTGTTTAAGAAAGAAAGGAGGTAAATGTTGTAGCATATCTGTGGCTAGAAATAGGCTAAGTAATGAATAAAAAGAGAACATATATTGGTGGAAACATCACTTTATTGTGAAGAATTTGTTCACAGGAGAAAGCAAATTAGGCACACTTGCAAAATACAGACGAAACGTGTAGAGTAGAGTAGAGTAGAGTAGAGTAGAGTAGAGAAGTACCTCACAATATTAAACACATTTCGGTTGAGTACAAAAGGGGCCTAAAATGTATGTAGAATTATAGGCGGATGATAATTATCTGATGAAATTGGTGTAATATTAAATCCAACAGTGAGCGTAGAATGTACAGTTGTAAGCATTTAAATATTACTTGTAATCAGCTTCGCGAATGAGGAAGTTCTCACGCAATGGCACAGGCGTCCGCGCCTGTCTCCTCCGCTCCGTCCAGATTAGTCTCCCAGGCGCGAGGCACAGCGCCTCCGAGCTGTTCCCTTCCCAGACCAATTTCTCCCCATCCGATGACTGGCAGAGGCTCGCTTTCCTCGCCAGTGAGAGGTCGATGGTTATCAGCCTTTCTGTCTTGAAATTGCATGTCTAGAGTATTCAACGTAGAAATCTTTTACTTCCATCTCGTTACCTTTTTTTATTACATGAAGTTAAAGAAATGCATATTACTGAAACATGTTGAGTAACATTACGACATATGACATTTTCGTTTTCAATTGTTTTAATGAACTTTTATTTGTGAAATAATTATATCAAACTACAATAAATTGAAAATTCCCATGGATTAATTAAAATTAAAAAAAAACATTTTTTTACATTACATGTTTGACTATTATAAATAACACCAGATTTTTTTGGTGTTATCCAATAATAAAAACATATTTTAAAAAATGAGTAAGATTTTTAAAATGTATTGAAATGGTTTGCAATTCTCTTACTAGTTTCCTCAATGTTCAGTCAAACTAACAAGTCTGAAAGTTGTGAACAATGCAACTGTATATCGAGTGATAGAGTATCAAACAGGGCACGATGAATATAAAGTTGTGGTGCGTTTTATATTGTACCATCCGCACAAAGTAAGCTAGTAGTAGGTATTTTTATTAAAATAAAAGTTCTCATTCCCAGGAACCCGTCTGTGTTACGTGCACAGCCACAATTCTGCGACGCATACAAAAGTACTGTATATTATCTCCTGACTCTAAAGATAAGACACTCGTAAGCGAAGTTTGTACTAAAGATAGTTTTGCTGGTGCTCGCGTGTCGCTCCTCCTCATTACCTCCGCGTTAATCTTTAGCTGGCGAGAGGAAGCCTTTCTCAAGAATTTCCAACCACGGCGCCTAGTAGAAAGTGTGCTTTCATGCTGATGCACCGTTCATTACCTTACTGTGCGCTAACCCGAGAGACCGCATAGAAATTTTCGAATGAACTCTGATGAGATAGCTTAGTCTATTCACTATTGTCAAGCAGAAAGGCAGGTCCCGTGGCTTGGCCTTGTATAATTTTACTCTTGGATTTTCTGGCGCATGGAATTGTCTCTCTGTGCACCGCTCTAGTGCTAAAAGAGTAAATAATACAAAGGCATCGTACAATTACATTTAATAATGCGTAATCTTGCTGTTCATCGTAGTCATATTCCCCTGTATTTTCTCTTGAGCAACATGATTATACTTGAATGATACCAATGATACCGAATGCATGCTCCAAACTAAACCCTACACAAACTAGCACAATGAAGAAATGCACTGAAACCGATGATCATTATTACATGTAAGATTATTGAACATGTCCAAATTAATAACCAAATTATGAACAAAAGTTTCAAGATAATAGCTGGAAATGCAAAACGTATTCTACAACATAGAAGAGAATTACAAGCAGTTCGAAACGTGCATGAAACAGATATAATACTAATAGCCCCTTGACCTTTAAAAACTTACTTGAATTTATTGATATATAATGTATATCATACAAATCACACCGACTGTACGGCCAAAGGCAGCTGAGCCGTAAAAATCAAGAAAAGTATCAAACACAGTAAACGACCTTCTTTTTAAGAGCTTTAAATTCAAAAGTGAGTCAAATGAGGTCGTTTTTTTTAATTGAAGTGTCAAGACAGATAACCATGGTATCATAAACTGAACATTTTACTTAGTTTTGAATTTAAAATTTTTGATTATTAATATTTTAGGTAAGCATCATATGACATATTGAGTAATCATTGATTAATTTCTCTTTTGATCGAATCACAATCGTCATTAGTTCCTTTACATTGAATCATAATATGAATTATTTAAAAATAATAGTTTAGCCTCATGAAGAGAAAAATAATATTCTTGAAAACTGTTGCAATAAAAATGCATATTTACATGAATGATTAATTTACTTCTAATAGTAGTCTGTTCTAAATACATGGACCAAGAATAAAAAAATTTAAAATAAATGTTAAATATCCTTAAACGTTAAATATAATCCATTTGTATTTTCACATTCGATCAGTGTGACGTTCTCATATATCTCCATCCGATTAATTGCATGAAAATCAGAAACAAAAGTAAATTTGTTCCCATTGTAGAAAAAACACTATTTTCAGACTTATTTTCCTGGAATAAATAAACACGCGCCATTTAGATACATTGAAATCGTGGCCAAGAGTCTCCATAAGTGCCTTGATATCACAACAAAAGACTGTGTCACTTTTCCTGGAGAAATATGTTTAAAAAATTACTTGGTGATCACGGCAAACACTGAGTTTTACTCAGTAGTAAAGAACATTACATTCTTTTAGTTGCGAAGCTAAAATCTTGGTCTGTTGCTTCAAAAAATTTAAATTCCAAACAAGATCTTTGAGATCCCATTGACACAAAAAGTGTGGTAAATTTGGGTCACAGGAGGTTTGAACTGTTTTGGTCAGTAAGAATACCTCTGTCTTCGACTCTGGCGACTACGTGTTCGTCATTGTCACATTCTTATAGTGGCAGTTAATTAGGATATTGCACAGTTTTCTTCGTTTTGAGGTGATTCTCGATATTTTTGTCCGACGGGAATAACAGGCTGTTGTGTGATCCATTGATTCCCTTCAAATCGAAACAGCAACGTGCATATGTTGTGAACCTTGTAACGAGCATGACAGAGTATATCACACGACTGCAACGACACGACAGCAAATATGGCGGGGAAGGAGCATATCGTATTGTCATCGCTGATTTTATGCCCGAAATAAAGTTCGTACTACTTCCGTATCAGAGCATTAATTTACGATTTGAGAGTGAAGGCTTCACAGATATAAAAAAATAGATTTGGACTATTTACACAGTTACGAGGCATTTCTTCCTTTAAACTAATTCTAAGCAAAAGCTTTCACGAGCCTAGAACCACAAGTAGTCACATCAAAGTACTGTCCTTGCTATCTGATCTCTCAATGCTGGGACGCAACTGGTAAGAAACTCAACGAGATTCTATCTGTTCTGACATGACTTATCAGCAATGTTGTCAAACCGGTTTCATTTTCTAGAGATGTATTTTCTGCATTCAGTGTCATGTAAGGGAATTTCCTGTACACGTTTCGATTGTTCCTGAACATTTTCAAAGTAATCCACTTACGGTACAGTAAAATAACCAATATTCAACGTTTTTAAGCATTTCCGTAGAGAGGGAGTTGTCACAAGAAAACTAAGCCTAATAGGCAAAAAGTGATTTCATACTCGAATTTATGGTTCACGTCTTAGCTAAACACACCATTCAGACTCATACAAAAACGCTGCTGACCAGTGTTATTAGATCATCCTACCTTTGAGACTCTACCTAACACGTATTATTCCCCCCGTTGGTTATTCAGAATTTTATGAAACAACCGGCACTTGCACAATTTATAATCGAAAAGGTTTGAAGGGCCTTTTACTATTAGAAGCGCTATGGGCATTATTATATCTCCGGAGGGTTGAACATTTAGATATCACACACCTCTGATGCTGTCTTTACTGAGAAATTGTCGACTAATGGAAAAAATTGGTGGTATTGCAGAAATATTGTGGAATTCATATTTGATATAAACAGTAGCAATATTCCATATAATTTGTGTATATTTATAAAATATTATTATAATGTGATACATGATTTCCATGTTACCTGGAGGTCACTGATGATAAGGAAAATATACTTCAAACATGTTCGTATGTTGAACGTCGTTTACGATGTCTGTTATTTGGATTACAAAAAATTGTACAAATAATAATCAAATCCCTTTCATTTGATTATTGTTAGAATCTCTTTATTATGATAAGAATCGTACCATTATCTTGCTTCCTGACTTACAAATCAAATATTTTTTGTCAAAAGTTATTTACTCAGTGTTGGGAACATACTTTCAGTAATACAGATAACTACAATACTCGACGTATTAATTATGATCATATTTACCTACCCTCAGAATCAACATCTAGCTGCAAACGTTTCAACCCATTGTCAAATGACATTAAATGCAAATAAATCTACACATAAGGGCTGAGTTTAAGTGCCAAGTAAATGATTTTCGTCTTCATAACAGTTTCTTTAGAATTAGATATTATTATGGGCAGAGTACCTAAAAGTAAAATTATATTGATTTTAAGGATGATATTTAATGTATTTATTACCACTTATCCGTAGTAATTCGAAAAGGCTAAATTTGCCTGTAACAAGTATTTTATCTCAGCTTCTCAGATACAATACATTTTTACAGTTTTTCAAATAATCGTTTCCCATGTTCTCGTGGCAGTAAATTAATTTCTTTGCGTAGAGCACGCTAAAGGATAATAATCAAAACCTATAGCTATTTCGCCTTTGCAAATAATGTTTACTACACGGGTATGAATATTTTCTTGTCAATTCTTGTAAATGAGTTAGAGTAGAGGTTCCGGAGCTCAAGAAAACGCAGGCACATTGTACTCCTACCCTCTAGTCCGTCACACACAGTACATCACTCATGGTAAATAAATAACATGTTTTATGGATGGTTACTTGTTTCCTTCTCCGTATACAAAATGAATGATAGAAAACCAGATCGGTATATGTGACATTTTAAAAATTCTGAGAATCTGTTTATTTAAGTCAATATCACTGTAATGTCGTGGGGCTTTGTTTCACCATTGAAACTACGAAATATCAATTGTTCATTAAAACTACGAAAATACATTTCTATTGAAATATAGCCTAAAAACACATTTTTCTCGAAACTTTTAAAATATCTCTTATACCGCTCTGGTTTTCACCCATTCAAATAATCAGTGTGATGTGATAGGAAACATTATTTCGTTGCCAAGACACTGCTGAAAATTGCTCCCCTGGGCTTCGTGAACATTTGACAAATTCCACAATGTGGGCCGGTCTGCACCCACAGACCTCTGATACGGCTGAGAGCTCTCGTAAGGCTTCTAACTCCCAGTTTTAAGTTAGAAAATTAAACGTGCCCTACATTTTAAACAGAAACCAGTCTGAGCAGCAATTGCTCGTTTTCTCTCAAATTACATGCGCGACAGAGAAGAGACTTAAAGTCAGGCGGCATCGTTATTAAGAAGTGTCACTTTCTGTTATTTTCTTTATTGTTGCTACGCTAAACGTTGACTGGTTTTGCATCATGGAACAGCATTTTGTGTCTTTTGCGTCTTCAATATTTTCAAGTATTGCTCATGAATTCATTCGTGTGCCATTGAAAGTAAAATAATTCACTCATCATTTACATTCTTAATTTGGTTGAATATATGATTATATAAGAAACGTCTCATTAAAAGTTGTTAATTTTAATAAAATGTTCCTTTACATATTACTACTATCGCTAATAAAGAAAGTGTTAAAATGTTATTTGTGCCCATGTAGTGTTCGTGTCATTCCCGAGACATTTTCTTAAAAAAATGAAAGTCTTTTGTTAAAATCCCTTATTGGTCTTTGAGATCATAGAAACATTAATCAAACAAAAATTAATTTTCAAATTAACACCTTGAAAAATAAATAGTGTCGTATTGAT
This sequence comes from Gryllus bimaculatus, assembly GCA_017312745.1. Lineage (NCBI taxonomy): Eukaryota > Metazoa > Arthropoda > Insecta > Orthoptera > Gryllidae > Gryllus > Gryllus bimaculatus. Next base: position 4,941,767 of record BOPP01000075.1, read on the forward strand.
TCTTTGTCATGAAAGCGAATGATTTGGTACTAATAACTGTCAGAAACCGGTGAATGTCAGGCAAACTTTACTTCTCTTCAGATTCGATAAAGAAATATGATCTCCCGAGTATTTTGTATTTTTACTGTGACATTTTTTCGTAATTATAATAAAAGCAAATTGATTCCTATATTACTGTTCTACATCACCTTACTCTATTACTAATTTATTATTTTAATACAAAGAAATAATTTATTATATTTCAATTTCCGAGCTGGTCATTGAAGACGCTAGAGAATTTCTCATCAATTCCCTAATACCATCGGTAACCCAAAAATAAATTAGAATCACAGTCCTGCAGACTGACGAACTAGGCAACATCGTGCGCGGTGTGACGTGTGCCTTCGTCAGTGAACTTTGTATCTTATTTGGCGACTATAAAAAAACTGTATATAGTCTCTTCTCAAGGAGTATTCTGGTGGGTGTTCTCGACAGAGTGGCAACTCAAATCAAAATGAATACATGAACAACCAAGGAAACACATAACCTCGAACGGCCAACAACAACATCTTGATCAAATGTAAATCTTATGCTGGAAGTGACATTGTCCCCGTCAAGGAGCGACGCAATTATTAAGAATTCAGAGACATACGATAAAAGATTATGAGTAAAAAATAAACGTTTTATCAATCCATGTGACATTTTATTTGTAATCGCGCATAGCGAATAATAGGAATTTTGGTTCTTCAAGTACCGAAAATCACTATCGAAAGATAAACCGATCAAAATTTACTAATATGACATCGAAGATAAGTGTCTAGACCCATACTAAGCAAGACATGCTAGCGTTATAATATCTGATGTTATGTTCTATTTATACCAAACAAAATAACAGCAAACGAGAAGTTCAAAATTCTATTAACATATTGAATGTCAACTTCTAACAATAACTTAATCAGAGCCTGATTTACTTGACACAGATAGTCCCATTTATGAGCTCAGAGACAACTTTCTCCTCCAGATGAATTAATAAATTACTCAGTCACATATCAAGACACATCATACAGACTATTTTCACAACTGTAAATTCACTTGTTCAAATCTAAAATGAAGCCACTGGTCACAAATATGCGCATTTAAAAAATTAGCTCACACCAATCTAAGAGGAAAATAAACAAGAATGATAGATATTTTAGTACAGATGATTTTGTATAGATGATATGGATTATACAAACTTCCCTCTCGAAGCTCCTTCATGATCATTCTCCCATTCCTGAGAATATAATCAACACAATGACGTAAAATGTAAAGACGCAAGCCTTATAAATCCCCAAGAAAAAGAGAATAAACTGCAGTGAAGACCTGCTTCTCAAAATAGTTATAAACTAACAAATAATAGAGGATCATGTGTTCTCACGAAAACTTGTATATTCCAACAAGACAAACTTTCCTCTCATATACTCTATTCAAATCATTCCTTGAAAACTCTTTAGTACCTGACTCCATTTTCCATTGTGAAAGATTGATTATTATTATTTATTCAATAATTATAGTATGCTTTGAAAGAACGAATATACTATTGAATGAAAAATTCCATAAAAGGACAGATTTACAAATGTTAATTAAACTTAGAAAAAAATATTTCCACAGAAAGACCTTAGAACTCAGATTCAATTTTAGAGAAATTTTTTAAAACTAAAAACCCAAAAAACCCTGTATAGTACTTATTTTGATCAGACATAGTATTTAATACATGCTGTTACAACTGAATAGCAATATATTACTAACAAGTTCTCTTGAATTTCTTCAATGAAAGTTTAATTTTTACGGACGTTTAGAAACTTACATAGTTTTGCAAATACCTAACCTGCTGTAGTGTGCCGTGGCCTTCTGAATTTCTAAAATTAAAACACGACATTTAAATTTATGACAATTAAAAATTAACCAACTCATATATGCGAAAATATTTATATTCCCAACTAGTACCCTACAAGATATCAAAACTGCAATGACATTATAAATCAGATAAAAAGCTTTTCATAATTCTTGGGGATTAACTGCCATCACTTTTGTGGGAATCGACAAAATGAGATAAAAGAGCAAGCCTTTCGGAAAAAGTATTGAATGACCATCACAGCACTTCTTCAGCTCTGGTGATCCCTTTGGTATTAATATCAGTAAGAGCAGACTAAGTGCCGTTGATCTTTCAGTAGCTTCTCCACAATTGCACAGAATTCTCATGTTAAACCTTAAACAATAATAGTAAATTATGAGTCAGTGCACTTTTATTGAGGTATTTTGAGATATTTAAATATGCAAATACTAAGTAAATAATAACCAAAATCAAGAATATCTCTAAGAATAATGCTTTTGGTTATAACGTAATATCCGTGATTAATGCTGTAAAATTCAAGTATTTAAACCCCGGGACATCAAATATGAAATGTGAACTGCTGTATAGAGTATCTTTAAGGTGGTAGAGTACTGTCCCGCACCTACAATCGCTAATCTTCAACTCTTAAAATACTGAAAAATAATGAGGATTTGAGATGAAAATATTGTTTAGACAATTTGTCGTACCGAAGGTTGATTGTTTTTGGGAGACAGGTGAAACAGTGTTTGGATCTGCATCACAATCTCGAAACAATCGGGATTGTATGAGGCAACCCATAATTTTGGTAGCCACAGTAATACGTAGGCGAACCTTCAATTTTCTTTGAAAATTCTGCTCTTTGTGCGTATGCATTTTCTGCCGAGACTTGCAATAAAATGCGTAGGAATATATTTTCTAGCACCCTGCAAGAATAACCGAATAATTACTATTAATAACACATACTTAACCTCTGCAACTAAAAAGCTGTATTATCTCGATAAATGTATGGACAAATTTCAATGGGTATGATTTTCTTTAGAAACATCGCACAAGGAAAGAAATCTCAAAAATTAGAAGAAATGCATTTAGGATAAACTTGAATATTGACTTACCTCAAATATTTTGTACAAAATATTGAAAATAAATGAAATTATCATTAATTTGAATGAATTATTTATAAGTTAACGTATCATTTAGCTACACGATAGAATTTTCAGTGTCATTATTGCCGTGCCCCTGTAAGAAGGTTATCCGCATAACCGCCACGCTGTACAAATTGCATACATCACAAACGCAGGGGTACAAAATCCAACAGCTAAATTAAACGCAAGCTTTAGTAAATAATACGTCAGCTAAGATGGTTTCAGAAATCAAGATTTATAATACATTTTTAAAACTCATGAAATATAATTATTTATGAAAGGAATATCAACCTGTTTATTTACTTTCATAGCCATAAAAGAAAATCAGCTGACCTATAATTAATTGCAAGCAAAAATCAAAAGAAAAAATGATTTTCAAGAATACTTGTTGTGAATCACGTCTATCATTATTAACATGTAAACTTTCAGTAATTTTGACTGAAAATGAATATACTATGGTAGAATAAGGTGCGAGAGTTCCAACTCTTCCGTCTCTCTCAATGCGCGGCTCTGATGATTCCAATTATTAATTTACTTACGTATTATTTACAGACGCAGAATATGTAAATGCCTATTTGAATTAAACGGTTAATACTAATAAATTTATAAAAAATGTAAAATAAAATCAGTGTTTATTAATTGAGTCGGTGGAACCCTAACACTTTTCGGTCTCCTGATGGGAAATCACTCATTGTTTCCGGATCCATTCAAACTATTTTAAACTAGGGGGGCTACAGAATTGGCACTGACTTTCGCGCAATAGTTAGTTTTCTAATTCCGTTCATCTGGCCTAGCCTTTCTGTCTTTCCCATCCTCTTACAGCTTTCATCTATCGTCGCCAATTCTATATTTTTTTTAACATTTTCTCAATTTTTCCGCTCCCAAGTGGTAGAAGTGAAAGAAGACTTTATGTGTATTATAGAAGGGTACAAAATGCTGCATATAGACATTTTTGCTGAACAATTTGTAGCAATGATTGAAACATCTTTTTAAATAATACTGTAAATGCTAAATTTGAACCTCTTTTGCACAGGAAACTTTCTCAGTTTACGAAAACGTTCATTGGGCATCATTTGAATGTCTTCTACTCACAAATGCAATAATATATACAAATCGCTCTAAATGTGCATACTAATAGCATGGGGGTATTTCAAAATAGTTATATTTGCATAAGTTTTGAAAAAAAGAATGAAGAAAAATTAATTTTATGTAATCTTAAACAGTGCACAATCCGTATAAAAAGTGTGAAGAAAGAATTTTGAGTCGTTTTATTGAAAATGGAGTATGAGTGTTCGTGAAAACGGGAATTGTGAGCACAGTTTCACAGAAAACGTTTGAATTTTCAAGAAACTTTCTTCATCATCTGAATCTCCTTAACTTCCAGTAATATATTCAAATCACCGATAATGCAAATATTGAGAACGCGGGAGATCAGCCAACAATTTTATTTTTTTAAACAAAAGAAGACAACAAAATATTTCTGCTATTTTTTATACCACATTTAGCACTTTCACAATCATACAGAGAAAAAGTTGGAATGATTTTTTGAATTTTTAAAAAATATTTTTTTTATATTTTTCATATTTCATGAAATATTATGCAACTACTACTTTTTTAAGAAAATCTTATGATATTGATGAAAGAACTATTTTTGGAAAATAAATTTCATTTGAAAGGAAAATCTCCATCTTCAATTTTGTAGTTGTTAAAGATGCGGAAAATTTTATTCCTTTGTGATTTTCGTAAAACCAGAGTTAATCGTGATAATCGGATCTATGCCTCCTTTGTAAATGGGTTTCATTATATTCTCACAAGAAGGTTAAAAAAATTGGAGCCATTTTTGAGAAAAAAATTGAAGCTATCTCAGGGGCTTCATGCCAAGTGCCACCAACAATTATGAATGTATTTCAAAAACCCAGAGCTTTGAGTGAGGTCAGATTGACTGGATTATTCACTTTGAATAACATCCTACGTATTGTAATTTAAACGGTAGTGTTGTTCACTGATGACAGACAGACGGACGGACGCACGTTTTGAAAAGAAAAAAAATTAGGGATCGGTGGACACCCAAACGTGTATTTCCGTTGAAATACTGCCGTGTAACATAACGTTCTCTATATTACATACATTTCTTACATATACGTACGCAAACGTGAAAGTAAAAATGTCTCTGAAAAACGTGTTTCTAGTAACCAAATCGCTTTTTTTGGTGACTTCGCGTATATAGAGTTCTTACGTCACAAAATCAAACTATCTTAACTTGTCGATTTATATTCACACGACAAATTAATTTCAAACATTTTTATCCCGTTGTATAAAGGATATTTTGAATGAAATTAAGGAAAATAAAGGTTTCAGTGTTCGAAAGAAAAACTCAGGAAATTACTACATGCTCATTGCGACATTTAATAGTAAATAATTACGACTAGACTCATTCAAATACCGTTGGTTAAATCTCATTTTGTAATTAACTATCAAAAAAACTTGTTGAGGTGCGGTAACACCTAATACGTTTTGGGGGGTAAAACCACTTCCGGGGGTAATAACATTCGATAACGCTGGACAAGAAAAACAGGATACCTGTTTCCAGTCGGACCTTTCCAGAATATTCTGGAAGAATTCTCGAAAAAGGGATATTTTAGGGGTTGGTCGCCCGCAGTGCTGAAATGCTGTGGATTACTAAACTGCATTTCCAGCTCTAAGTGAATACTTAGATAATGATTTATTGTATTGAAAATAGTTCATTATATTGACGAATGTTAAGCTTTCTGATGTAATGAAACGTAGTAGTGAAACAAGTAGTTCTATCAATAAAATGTAATCTGCTCATTTTTTGCAGATAGACAAGCCAGATGACTTTCTTCTTAAAATTTATTTTTAATATAAACTTGATAACAATACAAATAAAAAATCTTAACATCACTACCAGATGCACCTGGCTAAATTAATAAAAATATATACTTAAAAAAAATTGTTACAATTAGGTGGCTTGGTTTCTTTCTAAATGAAAGGTAATTCCAACATTTAGAGTTGTGTCTTTGCAACGGTTCAGGTATTCCCAGCGTGTTATGGTGCATGATTCAGAAATGAGCAATTATTTAGGAAGAAAACATTAGACATGCCCGAGGTCCTCTTAAATTTCTAAATGTTGAAACGCCATTTCTAAATACTTCCCGCTGTGACAAAGAATTTAAAATTACATTTTCTGTGAACATTCTGGTCCTTGTGCTTTGATATTTGGATTGCTCTAAGCGAAACATTAGTTTCGTACGTAAATATTGGCGAGAGTTGGGTAATTTTGTTTTCACTCCAAATTGTTTGTAATATTTGGGAAATATTTAATTAAAATAATGATAACTTTTTTGAAATTGTGTATACAACACAATCATAAAAATTTAGAAATTGCATTGCATTTTATTTTTTGACATTTTCCATTTGCATTGACATTTATATTTTTTACGATTCTGTTCTCTGTGTTATTATGTAATCACTTTATATAAAATTCGTATATTTCTCAATTACCACTGAACTTCTAATGTTTAATGGTCTAAAGCATTTATAGTTAATGTTATATTGATATATTTATAAATAAACTTCTAGAGAACTTAGTTTCAATCGTTTATTTGGTTCTCAATATAATCAGTTGAGTCATGTTGGAAATATACTGAGTGGACTTTGGAATAAAAAACGTACTTACAGAGTAAAATCCACCACTGTTTTATTATAAACAAGTTACAAAACAAACTTATAACAAGTCAAGCATAATATATACCAAACAAAAAATATAAACAAACAAATTTACTAGGAATAATTATAGTTTAACATACAAGTAAATAAAGGTACAAGTTTGTCGATAGCGTTATAAGAGAGTCATGAAACGCCAGTATGATGTGTAGATTGTCACACCTGCAATCAAAGATTTTGAATCAAATTACATACTAAAAACATGTTCCTGTATCGTTTATCTTGGATATTACCAGATGTAAATTGATATGCATGGGTTGCCTTGTGGCAACCAATTTTATCCATTGTCGTATTCAAAATGTTCTGTAATATATAATATAGCATACATTAATATGTATCATTCCATGCGCCATCACAAACTAAGTATGTACACACTTTGTTTTCCCTTATAGAATTAATACAAGATCCTCTTGAATTATGTTCTGCCTTTAGATTAACCTGTTCTAAAACGTTGTCACATGCTATGATTCACACAAACTTCAATAGTCACCACACAAAGATACTATTTCTGGAGAGTTATTAGTATTGCAACTGACAACTCCATTGCTTTGGCGATTTGTTGTAAACACGAGTGTAAACAGAGAACACATTGAGACAAGTTAAGCGGATGGAAGTTTACGATCTCCAGCCGTCGAGGGGGCAATAATAGCTTGAGCTAAGGAGGGCGACAGGCGCGAGGGCACTGACAATGCGTGGGGGGGCGGGAGCGTCACTGCTAATAATGGTCTCGGGGCGTAGTTATAGCCCTGGCTATCTCTCCGCCTCTGAAGTACGACTCGCCCGGCCAGAGTGGCCGAAAGTTGGCGGTGTCATCCAAGCCGTGCCCGCTCCCTCCGGATTCGTGGACGCTGTACCCCATCCACCACCGCTCAAGCGTCAATAGCCCCTCCCTCTCCGCTGCCCGCCCCGCGCCGCCACCGCCGCCGCCGGTGAGCCCCGCGAGCGCGATGTGGCTCAGCCGCCTCCGCCGTCGCCGGAAGGACGCCCCGCCGCCACCGCCCCCGCTCGCGCCCCGATGCTGACGATGCCGCCGCTGCCGCCGCCGTCACGTGCTTCCACTGGCTCATGCCCACGTGGCCACGGTAGCCGTGGCCCAGAGCCCTCCGCCCCCCCGCCGCGCCGCGCGCCCCGTGCCGCGAGCTGAGAGAGCGCGGGGGCTCATGCGCCGCCGCCCGCCGCCCGCCCCGTCGCTCGTGGTCGAAGCTGGCGCCGTGGTGGTGGCCCAGATGCCCGGGGATGATGTGGCTTGCCCGTCGCCACCACCGCTGCGCCACACCCGACCGTCTGCCGCATGGGCCCCACCTGCACTCACGCCGCCAAAGCCTCGTGGCCAAAACTCACGAGCAATGCGTTTGCCGCCCCGCCGCCGCCGCCCCCCCCGTAACCGTGGCGAGCGCTGTGCCGTGGAGGCCGCCCCCGAAGGCCTCGCCGCCTCCGCCTCCGCCGCCGCCGCCGCCGCCGCCGCCGTGGTGCCAGCTGCTGTGGCCGCCGAAGCCGTAGTTCTGGCCCCAGGAGTGGCCGAAGCCGTGCCCGAAGCCCAGGTGGTTGTCGTCGTGGCCGCCCTCCTCCTGGCCCTCCGTCCAGCCCGGGTGGCCCCCGCCGCCCACGTGGATGAACACGGTCTTGGTGTGGTGGTGCTTCTTGATGAACTTGGGCACGTAGATCTTCAGGTGCACGCTGCAAAAGCAAAGTTTTCTTAACTCACTTTCTCACCAATGAACAGGCGTATGTATGTAATTGTAGTGATATTGGTGATACACAATAAGCCGCTGAGAGAAAATCCGAACCTAGTTTACAGAAGGTGAATGAACTCCGGCTAGACGCGGTGCCCCGCTGTATAAAGCTTTTACCTTTGCCTTTCGATTTTCAAAACAAAACAACATGATTTGTCATACCGTGGCACAGCCCCCTGTTAGAAATCTGAAGGCATTTTGAATCATTCTGTCCACAAAATTCTGTGAAAATTGTTGTTGACTGGGAGATAACCAAATATCTTACAAAGCTTCTAAGTTTCTCCATCGATTTGTTATTACATGAAGATCTAGATGAAAAATATAGATTTCATTAACTTAATACTTTTTTTAAGTTATAAACAGCTAAACCAAAGTCGCTAGCAATACTGTCAACAGATATTTAATCATGCGAAAGGCTCTGTTTTAAAATCTGTTACATGACAGAGAGCATTGACATTATGAGTCCGCGGTTCGTATCCGGTTAGTTGTCTTGCACGGCCTTCACCACAGAGCCACTTACTGTTCTTTCCCATGGCCGCCTCCACCTGCCGCCGCTAGCGCTGCCAGAGCCAGCAACGCGCACGCCACCTGCAACCAATGACAACGAACTTCGTGTCAGATGTGTCCACGAAATTTGGCCCAATTAACCAGAATGCTGAAAGAAAATGTCCGCTAAATATTAATAATTCTTGTTTATAATAGCTTTACCAAAAAATTAGAAGGCAGCTGGAGGAAACGCATAATAAATAATAAATATCTATATTCTGTGACATTGGTTTAAATTTCTAAAATATAAGAAACTCAAATGTTATGAGCATTATATGTAGCCAATGGATGAATCAAGTCGTCCAAAGAAGAAACAACCAACGGGAATAGAACTTAATTATACATAGTGATGATGTTCTCAAGTATTCAATATATATGAAGATAAAAAGTAGAGTAGAATAGAAAGAAATAAAAAAAACTGTATATGAATGACCAAAAATAATTGAACAGTAATATATTATCGTCTATATAAGATCTCTCCAAAAGTGCAGTTTCAGTTTGAAATCTCAAGTATATTGCACTCAGAAATACATAAAAATATAACTTTTAAAATGAATTCGCGAATAACAAAGACATTTCTGAAAAATAGTTTTGTATTTGCTTGGCAATTCTAATGTCTGCAGAAGAATTATCATCTTTGAAGGTAGGTTCCGAGTAGTTAGGAAACATTCTCCGAGTTAGCATTAAAGGTTGAACTCAGATATAGGCGTGGAAGCTTTCACACTGTGATATTTTTTTATTTTAACAACGTCCATTTAATTTAAATAATGATTGTTATCTATTTATTGTCCATGAAAGCCAAATGTCAGTTTTTATCGCCAACGCCCCTCCAGAGATGTAACGCAGAAAGAATCAGAATTTATTGAAATTAGTCACTTCAATGAGCTTCTCATAATTTCACAATTGAGTTATTTAGTAAAGAAGTATTTTGGAATTAGCTATTATTTAGGAAGGAGAAGTGTAGAATTGGTTTTACTATTTGCGTTAGAGTATGAAGAAGACAATAGAGGACAATGAAATTAGAACATGCTTGCGGCAAAAGGAGAAAGTAACAAAAACGTTCAAAAAACAACCCATAAAAGCCCAAAGCCTGTTGCACAAACCGCCTGCGCTGCAAGAAAACCGGCGAGGACCATCATTTTCAGTGGCCAACGAAAGCACTCTGCGACCAAGAGAAACTGCTTGTGCGGGTCCGCGGTGGCGCTAATGCGTTATCATTGAACCTCTATCTTGGCTGATACTCATTCCTTCTGAGGAGATCCTTATAATGACCTTTCGAGAGCGAAGGCCGTAACCCGACTTCTCTGGGAAGACCACTCAGAGACCTGGGAGGCCATTCTCTCGCCGCTCCCATCGCACCATCTCGGTCTTTCGCGAGGATTCAACACGTGGAAAGTGCTGCTCAGCGGTAGTGAATCGGGGCCACTTGGTGGCGCGAGTTGCTTGCAAGGCAGTAGAGACCTTGCGCAGCTAAAAACACTACAATCGTAAGGATGTAATCGTGAAGTACCTCTCCCGATCCCGCACCTAATTCTAAGGGTTTCTGCAATCGTGAATTCTAACGTTACGACTGAGTTATATTGGTATTACTTCATAATTATCGGGTGGCAATCCCGTACTATGATCTCTTGTATTACGCAGGAAGTATTTGTACGCGAATGTACCGTACATTATTACGTGGGTAGCGAAATTTACATAATGTGGTTTTATAAGTTTTCGGCCTACAGATAAAGCCACTATTATAATCCTTTTGAAGATAATACCTGATTTCAATTATTATAGATGATGTAAGTTGTGTCTCTATATCTCTTTATCGCTTCATATTTGGAGAGGTATTGAGGTTGGGCGTGAGAGGTTTGTGTGAAATGCTCATTGCTGTGTAGCTTCTTCACGACAACGCTCTGTGCTTACTCTTCAGATTGCAAAGAATGTTCGTGACAGACTATAGGCTTTTAAGCGAGTTGAACCATTCCCACTACAGGGAAGGTTGGGTACCTGTGACGCCACCCAGGAGGACCAATTAAAAGGTCGCGGGGATTGTCATCCAATATACTACAATTGCTTTAAGATAAGCTCTAAAGTTACTATTTTCTTTTCACGTATCAATGTTAATTCATTCGAGGCGTGTGCGTTTCAGTTCGCAAGCGCAGGTAATTTCACTCGCTGCGTCCACGGGAATGATTCACAGCTCAGAGTCAGAATTTTTGCTTCTAACTGGGCTTCCCGGCTGGAAGTGAGTTGCAGGGGTGGCATGACCTGATGTCACGGTGTGCTATGGATGAATAATAAGATCGGGATTTTATGAATGGGGTGCCGTTAGGTAAAGTTGCTTGGCTCATGTTTCCTAATTTTTTGGGTGGTTCCAATGGGCATTGGTGGTTTGCAACAAGATTTACATGAAAGTGGAGTAGGACCCGTGTCAAGAGATGGAGAAGCGGTCAAAACTGGGAAGTCCGGTTTATTAGGTTTGGTGTAGTGAGTGTACGGGGACATTAGGGAGCGAAATAGTGTCGAAGTTCTGGGGAAAGATTGTGATACGCAAGCTGCGGAGATCACACTGACAGTCGCAAATAATCAGCGATGAAGTGACAGCTCTTGTATGACAAAAGGATTGGTGGTAATCTAGGGAAAGGGTAGTCATGACAGCATTGGAATGCATAGCTTTGGAATGATATATGGCAATTTGTGAGGCGCATCTGTAGGGTGGAAATGACGTAGAAATAGTCAGGATTGGCCTGTTGCTCCGGTAAACGAAGCCACGAAGTAACGGAGCTGGAGCGACGACGTCGAGAATGCCTTCAGAAGCGGCGAAGGGGCGCTGGGGAAGCCGGCGACGTGTTATTGACGAATGGTAGTGTCGAGGAAGTAAGGGTCCCCTGTGCAGGACGGAGATGGCAAGTGTTGAAGTACACAACGGAAAGAAGCAAAGACGCCAGTGGATATAAGGAGGTGAAGCACTCAGCGAAGGGAGATGGCAGAGACGCACACGGACGAGACGAGGGGTGGAGGCGGTGAAGGTAAACCGGAGACGAAACACGCGCAGCACAGGAGGGACAGATGTGGAGAGTCGGAGTCAGTAAGTGGAGGATTGCATGACGATTTATGTTATTGGTTGCAAGCACGTCAACATAAAGGTCTGGAGTTCCCTAAGGCATGTTTCATCATGACGTTGCCGTGATCTTCCCCTTGCAGAATGGCGAGATCCGGGCCACGTAGCGTTTTACTTGCCGGAATTTTTCCAGAGCCAGGATCTCCACCAGCGAGGCACCAGCCCAGCAGGGACAAGCTCTTAGCGCCCAACCCACTTCCTGGGTGTGAGTAGTTGTGGATATGTAGTTAAGGTGTATAAAGGGAAGATAGAGCGGAAATGGTAAAGAAGCCCGATTAGTAGGGCGTTCATGCTGCGTATTCGCCTGATGTTTTTAATTGGAACCCCCGAAAAAACAATGCGATCAGAGGGCCGGATCTAGAATTTTTCTACCCATACAGCGACTGATTCGACCTCGCTGACGAGTTTCAGGTCGATGATCTGCCACCCGTCAGGATCAAACGTGGAACTCCTGGTCAGAGGCAGTGCACTGACATCAGTCTGCTACCCCTGAGCCACCTCTCCCAACTGTGGAGATGGCGGAGGTACGGGAGGAAGAGGGCAGGATGCGTGAAGTCCTGGCGAAGAAACGCCGCCGCGACTTTCGCCCCTTCATGCGAACAAAAGCAGCGCGACGCGCGCCGATTCGCGGCCGCCGCCGCCCCATATTCACTGCCACCCCCCCCCCCGCCCGCCCCTCTTTTAACGGCGCTGGCGATGTCTCTCGCCCTTCACTCCGCCGCGCCGCCGCCGCCGCCGTAATGGACTCGTCCGCTGAGCGACGCAGATCCTTCGTTCCATCTTCCCGCCGCCCAGACGGCCTCTCCAGGCCTCGGCCCGCGAGAGCTAATTGAGGCAAATGATGTGACGAAAACGTGCGACAAAGCTGTTACAAGGCTCTACAGAAGTTTGTCTTAAAAATTGATTGTCGTAAAATTAAGGTAATACAATAGAAAAAGTAGTCTAACCGTTGGATCGATACGAATAAGACTTCTGGCTTGTTTGCATCTTCAAACTCGACAATTAAAAGTTATTGTTGACAAATTAAAGTAATAAAAATGCTCATTCGTTTAGCTGAGTTCTCTAAGGCAGTAGTGTTCTGGCGGTCTCGGACCGAACGATTGAGTTCGAGTCCCGGCTCAGGCAGTTGTGTTTGTATGCATTTCTCTTTGTTCGTGATTGCCTATTTCATCCTTCATCATCATCATCATCATGTCACCTCTTCCCCCAAGTCTAACAACCCGGGATGAGAAAATGGATTGAGTATGAAAATGCAGACCCACCCACAAAAGTCACGTGAGCCAACTCTGAATAAATACGACTTAGCCCCGGTGGCTTGCACGTTCACGTGGGCACAAGATGGTGAATGCATGACCAACAAAATTAATATACATATAAAATGCACACAAGTTCAAGCGACCATTAAGTATGTTTCTTTGGAAGAAATTGATGTTCTATTTTAGGTTGAAGTTTCAAAATAATTTGTAATATTTTTATTTTAATAAGCTCCCCGGTGGCTCGTAAACAGCAGGCTCGCTCTTTTGTGAGATGGTTCGATTTCCGGCCTGAGCAGATATGAAGCTGTCGGTTTGTAGTACAAACGTCTGGATTTCTTCAGTTACATGACAAAAGAAAAATTTCAAGCAGGCCAAGTACGCTCGATTCGTAATGAGAATACATCTTCGTTGCCCAGACGTGCATTACAAATAACAAACAGGGCCCAGGCCTGGGGAGACCTGGAGGACTAAAATGCCAAATACATACATACATACATGATTTAATACAATAAAGCATATCAAATAAAAGTTTTATAACTTTCCATCTTACATGTGAACAAAGCTTCTTATTGTTTGGGTTACACTTCCCGAATGAGCAGGCGAACACTCACGTCGTCATATCATTTAATTAATTGGTAATTGCAAAGCTGCATAATCATAGTTTATATCTACTTTTAAATTACATAATTTTAATGAAAAGGCACGTTTTCTATATATTACATACAACTATTGGTGAAATTTTGTTTCAAGAATAAATGAGAAGGCAGTTCGATTCTGGTTCGCACGTATCCATTATTGATGCGCTACGCTGTTCGCTACCTGCCGATTTATCTGCGCCAACTTTCTCTTGTTCTTCCAGTGGATAACAGTTCTTACGAAGGTTGAGATGATAGGAAATTATGGTGGAGCAGATATCAAAAGAAGCGAAATAAAAAACGGAATACCCCAAGGGCGTTTTGACCGCCACAACATCTCCACGGCATCGATCCCCAGCACCCAAAGATGGAAAAGAAAGAAACAAGTCTATCGCTTTTCGTTCTTTTTATCAGAACGTGGCTGCGCTCAACAGGATCTACCGAGTCAACCCTCTACCTCCGTCTGCGCCGTCGCCTTTGTCGTTGACACCTAAGGCAATCCCGCCAATAGTGCTCCATCTGTATGCTCCTCCGTCGTTGCCCCCGCCTCCACATTCGCCTTCATCTCTGGCTACGCCTTGGTCTCCCCCTTCGCCCCTGTCTCCGACGGCCCGCCCCATCCCCACCTCCGCCTCTGCCCTACTCGCCACACCATCCTGAGTTGATGTGACCATAGAGAAATGTTACATCTACGATGCGTCCTTCACCGCCTCTTCCTACTCCGCCCCATTCACCACGGCCCCCATTCTCGCATCCGCCCCCACCTTCGCTACTGCCATCTGCTCCTCCTTCTCCACCTCCTCTTATTCTTTTTCCTCTTCTCCTTCTCCTCCTCCTCCGCCGCCGCGGCTGTCACACTCGCTGCTTCCTTCGCCGCTGCGGCCACCTACTAAGCCTCTTCCGCCTCGGCTCCCATTCTTCTTCCCTTTTCTCGCCTCTTCCTGTAACTCCTCCTCTTGCTAACCCTCCGTCCTCCGCAAGCGCTACCTCTGCCTCCACCTCCACCTTCACGGCCACCACGGCCGCAGTCGCTCATTCCGTCGCCGCCACCGCCACCACCGCCCGCGCACACTGCGCCTCCGTGTCCTATCTTGCAGTGGAGTGTCTGCGGCTGCGAGGAGGAGGGAGGAGTGCGGGGGGGGGGCGATGCACCGGCGCGCGCATTCCCAGCCACTTTCCTCGGCGGCGGCTCCTCCTCGCTCTCTTCCCACGCGCCCCACGGCGCGCACTGCACTCCCGGCACGGCCACGCCACTCCCCACAGCCCTCGCGGCCAGCGCACTCTGCACTCCCTCCGACCGGGGAGCCTGGGTTCAGCAGGATTGTCGACACTAACTAGGAGGAATTCAGCCACCATCAGAAGGGGAATACTAGAGGCTGGCTGCTTCGATCGGTACTTTTCCATGGTTTCTTTGATCAAAACCAGGCGAATGCCGGAGCAGTTCCCTAACAAACGGGCCACTGATCGCGCGCGATTTTTCCTTCGTCTTCCTTGCTCTATATTCACCTCGGACGATATTAGCTTATTTTTTTCTCTAAAGAATAACCAACTGTTCATTTACTAAAGAATTTGTTGGAAGATTACAATCTCGCCCTCCGCTATGTTTACTGATCAATGGTAAAGTAATATTTAGTGAATTATTTGGAATACATTTTACGATTTACGATTAAGTCGTGGCTTTAAAATTGTTATTAAACCTTCAATAGCAGTTTCGAATCTCATAGAAAGAAGCCACTGAGTTAAGTTCCGGAACAAAAAAGCACATTTTCTACAGAGACACATTCAAAAGCAGGATACGTTTCAATGATCTTTGGGCTTTCAATTACCAATATACATATAAAAATACCAATATACTTATATAGTGTTCAATTATCGATAAATGTTCCTTTTCGTTTTACAGTTAATTCATAATCTATTAAAAATATTTCCAACTTGTTATAAATGATATTTATGTCAATTCCGACATGTAAGCTTTTTGAGTACTTGATTGGAGAAAAGAAATTATTGTCTTCAAAGACCGAAATTTTAATCAAAATTTAATGATGAATAAATGCAATAGGCGCTCGAATGATGAATAAGCATTTCATATCATTGACATGACATATCAAATACTCAAATTGAAAGGCGGATAATACAAAAGGCAGATAAAAATAGAGATTTAACCCAGAACTTTTTATTTCCTCCAACAACAAAAAATAAATTGTGACCTAGTATTCTAGTACAATATGATCACATTGTATAACGTTAGGTTAACACTTACTAAAGCCAATTTCAGAAACTAAGTCAAATTGAATGCCATTTCTCATTTTTACGAAAGTTTTCCCATTTTGAATCCCATACGAATCCCATTTTGATATCGCCGATTAAGCTAGCAATCTTGGTGAGAGTAAAAGTATAAGAAATATATCGTTAATGAGTGAAGGTGAAAGATACACATCTCAAAGAACGTCACGAGTCGACTTCAAAGAAACGTCAGACTGAAAATAGTGCGAATCTTCATTGCTGAATTTGGACCGAGATGTCCTTTCATTTGGATCATGATGCATTATTTAGTATGCGTGGATCGAGGCGTTCAAGCCTCATTGAAGTACCTGAAACTAAAAGTTACTCATACAAGTCCCCCGTAAGGTATGTGTGTCATCACAAGAGAGCGGATTTTGATGACCAAAAACATCGCCAAAAATGATCAATCAAATGCTTTCAAAATGTTTTAAAAATGCCCTAATAGCAAAACAAATTACGTAAAAATTGTTATGAAAACCATTTCGCCAGTAAAAATTGTTATGAACATCTTAAGCTGCTGGATACCCTACATTCAACAAGTAACATATTTTTCTGATGTAATCGAGACTTCATCTTTCGCAAACTTTTAGTTTGAATTGTTATTTACCAGCAAATCTCTGTCTGTAGTTATCCCCAAATCGGCCGAATCGACCATAGCTCTGATAGGTGTTGCAGAAACCTTCGATTGCATACTCATAACGACCAACACGACAATTTCTGGGCGAAGAAATCAAACAGGCTATTCAGAAATTCTGTGGAGGGCATTTCTTGCAACTCGTTAATATTATTCAAAACAAGTTCCATTGAAACGATATTAAAATCAATTAAATCAGCAAAAGATATCTTCATAGTGGAAAATCAACGAAAATGCAAAAAAATTCATTTACAAATTTGTCATTTGCTTTTATCATGACATAAAATTAACGTCTATTCTAACCTGCATTGTTCTAAAGTAAAAAGAAAAAATGGCATTTCATTAAATCATCCGCCTCCTATAACCAATGATTTTGAGCGGCTGATTTGTCTCAAAGCCAGCTTTGCCTTTGCCTCCGCAGCGGATCTGACCAGAAAGTCGTAGGTGTGGAGACCGGAAGCGTCAGACCGTGTTAATCGATCATCATCTATCGTCATTGATACCTCACAACTACTATCATCCATTCAGTAGAAGGTAATGCCAAACGTCCCATCCTACAACGTAAGGGAGATGATAAAGAAGCAAGCAATCTTCTTTTGTTACACTTAATAGTGAAGATCATACTCATCACCATTCCTCGTAGTGTGGTTTTGTTCCAAACGGAGTACTATTGTCTCTCAGAGAATGGGCTAGACTACGGTAAGTGCTCTCAAGATTGTAAGGACCTGTCTACTGTTGCATTTCCCAAGTTACAGACTCGTATTCTCAATATGTCGAAATATGCAACTCATCTGCCACTCCCTCATTAATGACTATAACTTTCATTTTCCCTGATGACTTGCTAAATGCCCAGACGTGACAGTGGAACCTTCTAAAAGGCTACTCTTTTACACAATTAAGATCTTCACCGCAAACGTAATAGAGGAGATGAGTTTAATAGAGGTATGAAAATTAGTTTCTTGGATGCGCTCACTGAGAAAATCAGCTTTCACGCAAGTCAATTATTAGAAAGTGCATTATTCTTGCGAATATCTGAATGTCAATAGCGATGTAAATTAAAAAAGTTATAGCTTATTTAAAATGAGAGTAATGATGATTAACATTTTCTGTGACTGCGCTTTGAAATCTCACATTTTGTCATTATGGGCCGGGGTTCAAATCAGTCTACTAATGTATATATTGTTGTAGAACAATGGAATTACTGAACAATTAAAGACAAAAGAAAAAGAAAATTGGTGAGCAATTTGTATAGATTCTGAGAGATTGTGATGTGTTTTGGGCATTTCCAATTTCAATCTAATCGTATATGTCATCAAAAATGTTTCTTCTTTAGATGCTTCATTTACGGACTTTTGTTCGATTGATGTTCCTAGGTGGGCCAAACAGCTAAATTCATGGTTCCGTTAGTGCAGTGCTTGCTTTATCATGGGAGATAGCGCTGTTCTCCTGATGGAGCGTGAGACCGTTCGCGGACCTACATATTGGCTTGCAGGTTTCCCCCCTCCCACCCTTCCCATGTATCACCTCTTACATCCAGAACACCCCTCCATATGCAGTAGTGTATTGATTATAAGTGGAAGTGTGTATGTAACAGGAGAGAAGGGGACAAGTTTGAGGAAAGAAAGATCGCGCGCGTTCTGCGACCTGTTTAAGACACAGCTCCGGCATTCGCTTGGAGTTGGTTGACAAAATTTCGGAAAAATTACCTTCCATAGAAGCCGACTACTAGAATTTTTCGCCGGACAGAAGCTGAATACCACTTAACTACGCAACTAGTGCCGAAAATCTACCACCGTCGGGAATCCAACCCTAGGACCTCAGGAGACAGTTGTTGTCCTGAGTCATCTTAGCCCGGTGGTAGAGGTAGCTAGCGCAAGTTAAATAAAAAAGCGTTTAACAATTCGCCAAGACCACCTGCATTTCCAAGAACGCGCGAAGGAGTTTGCAGCATTTGCATGGGATTCGTCAACCTCCCGGCGTCGCCCGCGCTCTCTCCGTGGGACGGGAAGAAACCACACAAGAAGCGCCGGCCCGTCCGTCCGTCCGTCAGCCCGCCCTTTCGCCTGTCGCCGAAGCGCCGCGTTTTGCGCCGCAGTCGGACCTTTCGCCGGCGCAGGCGCGCTTCTTGCGGCGCGGCGGCCGCCCCGCCCCCGCCCCCGCCCCCGCCCTTTGTTGTGTTCGCCGGCCGGAGACGCCTCCGCTTTCTAGGACGCTCCGCTCCGCTCCGCCCCGCGCCGCAACCGGAACAATGAGCGACGCAGGCTCCCAACGGAATTCGTGGGGAGCATGTACTTACGCAGAAGGGCTCTCCCCCCCCTCTCTCTCTCTCTCTCTCTCTTTCCCAATCACCCCTCATTTAGTCTGCCTTTCGCTTTATCTCTCCCTACATATCTCACTCACTTTCACCCTCAAGCTGACTCCCGTATGCTCTCTCACCTCTTCCGATATCTCTCACTCAATATCACTTTACCTCTCACTCTTTATCTCTCTCTTTCACTCGCTGTCACTCTTATCCTCTCTCTTTCGCTCTCCGGCCTTCCAATATCTCTCTTGCTCCCTCCCCTCGCACTCTCATTCCCCCATTGTTTTATTTGCTATCGTTCTTCTACTTCCTCTCTGATTCAATGTCATTTTATCCTCTCATGCATTCTCTCTTTCTCGCTCACTCATTCGCTGAGTCTATTACCCTCCCTTTATCTTTCCCTTCTGACTTGCCATCTCTCCTTCCATCTCCCTTTGTCTCCCTCCTCATTCACTTTCACTCGCAGTTTGTGACCCATTGTTTGTAGCTAATTCGGATCTGGAACCCAATCTCGGGACTCTAGGAAAACGTCTGATCAGAGCAGTTAGTCTCAGAAGACTCCACCGGGTCAGTTGCTCGATGGAGTTGAAAATACGTCTTGAATACGTTCGAATCAGAACTTTCCTCCCTGTGATGTTTGATTTGCAAGTGGGCAAAAAGAACTTTGAAATTGACATTACACGACATGCTCGCTTCAATTTCCGAGCTTTTGAAGCACAGATGGAAGTAAATAGCCAAAACATTCGCTTTATTCGGTTAAAGAAGTCGGGCAGAGACAGAGAAGTTCTAATTGTGTTTCTAAAAAGCTGTAAATGCCATTCTAAACACGATGTCCCCATTTTGTAATATTTGAATATGTTTACACTGACAAGTGACTCACATACGTGCATATAGTGTTATCATGTATAGTGGGCTTAATGTTTCGTGAGGAAATTTATCCTAGAAAAGATCTATATTTCTTTGTTTCCCGAACAAGTATGATTCAATGCAAATTTATCGATGGTAAGATAAATTATAAAGTAGTTTAGCATATCTTCATTAAGAAATCGTGAATAATAAACTAAAAATGTTCATTATATTTTATAGAAATGTCTAATATTTGCTAGCACGATTGTCTAAGATTCGTCACAAATATAAACAGTTGCAAATTATTAACGAATTATACTTTCGAATAAAAAGACACGTCAGTTTTTTTCAGTGAAGAACAAATTCCAACTTTTTATCTTGTCTGTAGAAAGTTATTTGACTTTGTTGACACTTAAGCATTCGAATTCAGTTCACTCAAGAAAAGCAGATTTAATTGCTTCCAGACAAGAGACAGTTCGGCTTGGTGAAGTTTATTGACCCATCAGTGACGTGAGAAATTACTTTCACTGAATGGAACACAGTTTTCAATGCGCCAGTCTATAAAACAAGCTTTAAAGATCTGACTACGGAGTATTTTCAGTGTGAAAGTGCCAAAGCGTCACAAATTTTATTGCACGAACCTGTAAAACAGACCACAGAGTCACTGAATGAGGAAGAATACCCTTGTTTTGGACCGTGAAAATTAAGTGACAATTCGAACTTTGAATGCGAAGGTGTGAAGTAAAAATCAGTTTTTGAAATCTCTGATTGTGAAGAACATTGAACCGAACATGCTTTAGAGAAATTGGTCTAAAATATTCAATTACAGACTTGGAATGAAATCAAGAATATGAGATGCATTATTACCAGATCTAATTTCTTTCAATTTGTTGGCCAAATAGAGAGCAATTCCTTGCATATAATACTGAGCCACAACCCACGACGCAGTTACACCTACTACCACAGGTATCAACGTATCTCAAGTGAGTATGAATCTCGTGTGAAGTATATTCACCTCATGAGAAATATAAATTATATCATGAGCATTTAGTGACAATTTGAACTTTAACGTGAAAATGTGAAGTACAATTTACAGTCATTCAAATTATCTAGTAATGTAGGCCATTGAACCTCATACGCGTGAAACTTAATCTCGTATATTCATTTACTGACTGGTGATGTAATCAAGAATGAGTTGCATCATATAAACCGTTGTTTAATTCGTTCATTTTGTTGAGACCAAGTGCCTCGCATTCAACATACGACGCAGTTACTTACACCTACTATCGCAAATCTCAACGTACCTCAACATGAACGTTACTTTTTCTGCCGTGACAGCCACCGAAACAGAAAAAAACGCGGTATAAAGATAACGGAAGCGTCCATCATAATGCATGTCGAACAAAATTGAAGGTATAATTACAGTCGATCTTCATTGAAAAGTGAGTTATATGACGGTAGTGATACCATCTTGTGAAATGCTCATCCCTACTGAGCGCAACACGAATGCTCCCGTGAGACCGGGTGCCTTGTACTCACGGCGGAACTCACGCGAATGCTCTGTGCCTAGCACACGACAGATTGCTGCTTTCTACTCCCCTCCCCTGAACAACAGGTGCATTGTTATATGGTCTTCAAAATTCTGAATACATACAAACTGAAGCATCGGAAAATTTGTTTTAAAAATGTTGTCAAGGAAGTGCAAGTCAAAAATAGCATTTAAACGAGTGCCGGGAGTGGAACAAAATTTAACTACACTCTTCGTTAAATCGAAAAGTACGATGGGCTTCATAAGAAAGAAAACTAATTATGTAGTATTCTACCCTCTTAAAGCCTCTATTGGACTACAGTGTGCCTTTTATTTATTTATCAACACATCTGGTGCTCTTTCTCCTCCTCAACATAATCTTACGTAAGAACACAGTATAATATATCTTACAAGAGAGGTAGCTTTAATGTATCTGAATGCAATTCTTGTAGCTCGGTTTATGTGTTTCTTGGAATCATTTTTAATACAGCTTTTAACAAAACTTGTTTTCCGACAGAGTGTTTTGTATTGTTTTAAAAGATTCACACCACATAGTTTGTCTAATCTGAGACCATTTTGAAAAACAATAAAGCGGAGAACAAGCATAGTTTGACAATTTTTATCATATTTCTATTCGCAGTATACGTCCATGAACATAAATCTAATTAAACTATCTAAGGATAATGTTCAGTTACTCCTACACACCGCGAACAAATTTTGTTTACTGAATCAGTTCCAGCGCTTTCAAGATGAGAGTTGTCTCGAAATCGGGGTGCTGCCAGAAGAGACACAGAATCGTGAAAAAGTGCAAAAGTGAACGTGGGGATGCGGCAGCTTCTTCAGAAGCAGAGGAGAATGGCCACGGTCACAAAATTCCGCGAGAGGGGAAAGCTTCGGGTCCTCGCCGCTCGCCGCGCTGCTGGAGCCGCTCCAATGCTCCATGCGGTTCTTTAGAGCGCCCTCTCGCACCGCTGACCGAAATACGCGAGGGAATCCGCTCCATTGTGCCTCTGGCGTCGCCGCCGAAGATGCAGCCTCCCTCTTCGGGAAGGCGGTTATTAGAAAAATAACTCGTTTACAAATATTTAAGGTTTTGGTTTCGGTTTCAATCAATTACAATTCAATTACATGCCGTTATAATTGTTAAAATTAATAGGTTGCTGAAATACCGGGGTTTTCATTTCTTAAAGCTATTGTGCATACCCATCTTTATTTATACTGCTATAGGAGAAATGTAATTTATTTTTACTTACTATTGAAATACAAAAGAACACGTATACTTTTTATTCACTGTGTTTCAATTATATGAAGTAGATTTATGAAAAATACAGAGAAAAAAATTGTAAAATGATGGATGACATAGTCTTTGCTACGTAACATATTGTTTCCAATATCTTCACAAAAAAAAAACGCCACCGACTGAAAACTAAATTCTTAAAATATCTTTAGTAAAGTTACTTTTTTCCTGGAATTTTTAGATTTTTTCAAAACGTTTATCGCCTAATGAAATATATCCGAATAACAATGTATTCAACAAAAAAATGGCTTTCGATTTGACCATTCCATTGGTTTCTCCCATCCCTTCTCTCACTGCGACGCCTTGACCGTTAGCTCGTAGACGTTTCGCCGAAGCGTAACTTTAGAGAAAGTACGACGAATCTACTTTTAGGTCTTCGCTGAAAATGAGCAAAATCGTCCGTTCACGTGTTGCAGGTTTAAACGCTTTCGAGATTTGGAATCTGAAGATAATCTGAGTTACAGATTTGTGCGATTTTTTTGTTTGAGATAGTATCTATCAAACGCCGAACGATGCCACTTAATGACTTCGAGACATTCAACAATTTCTGGAACTTGTTTATCTTTTAGGAAGAATCTGAAAACTTGAGTTTTCATCTGTAACTCCATCGTATTTCATTAATTTTACATCATAATATTACTTTCTGCACACGTTATGTTGTTACTTAATAAAAATTCATGCTGAATTGTTACTACAAAGGTGACAAAGGATAAAACCCTGAGTTAAATGTGCAATAGATTATTGAATCATAGTGTTAAATTTATAGATAATGCATTTTAAGAAATAATTAAGATCTAAGAAATAACGGAACATATTTGTATTTGTGTATTACCAAAAGAGAGAAATCGTATCGGCTAGAATATTATAAGTAATTACAAGTGAGTTGTAAATGGATGTAGCAAACGACTAATTAGAATTTTACAATGCTGAACTCACGGAAATACGTATTTTTTCCAACGGAAAGTCTTCACTTCAAATTCTTGACGCAATGAGTTCTTGACAAATTGGTAGCATTCCTAATACAAATGTCTTCAAGAATTCGCACTGATGGGCAACATGAGTCGTACCGTAGTCATCTACACATCGCGTCACATCCACGTCCAATTATATCTACTTAACATGTTCTAGAACTTCATTTGAGGTGCTTGAGCACATTCAGTTTTTATTATTGCTGTCTAAAACTTGATTATTAGATTCGCATTAATTCCGCTTTCGGAAGAGGCACTAGAGCACGGGTGCATTCAAGTTTACGTCGTTAAGAAACATGATGAATCTTTGTAATATTAGAAATAAAACATGCTCTAATAAAAACGTGTGTTAACTAATCAAGTTCATGGTAACATAATTTGATTTAAAATTTAAGTCGAGCATATTCGTTTATTTCATGTATATACAATAGAAAATAAAAATGAGATTTTCCTTTAGAGACATGAAATATCATATTATTTTAGGAAGATGTGAACTTGGATGTTTTGCTAATTTAACACGATACTTTTTTCTACACGACTACTAATGCATGTGAAACCTTTAATAATCAAATAAATGTTTCATCATTTGTATGAATAGATTCATACAAAATCTGACCAGCAGTCTAACCGGATATTGATATCAAAAGAAAATTCTTCTAGTACCATCATTTATAGACATCTCAACCCGTGTTGATACTCAATCAGTCGTACGATATATCATTTGACCTTGAAGACCTTGTCCTTCTCAGTGTTTTTCTGACCAAGTGTTTAGCAGCATTCTATTTCTCGGAATTATCTTTATGCAACCAACCCAGCCTGATGTGAAACGGTAGTAGAAAATTCAAAGAGAATACTGTCGATTTAAAGTTAAAATGTTGTGATGAAATAGGAATGAAAATTCTTAAAGATGGTAAATCACCTTTTAAGCGTTAAACTGCTATTAATTCATTTTTTTCTGGAAATTAGTTTGGCTAAGAAACTTTATTCTAGAGTATTTTAAAGAAATACTAGTTGTAATTTATAATTAATGAAGTAATATTTTTAAATAATGTTCACAACAATTTAATTTCGTAACACACTCACAATTTAGAACATGCAAAAAACTAATTTATTCTTTATACATTAGGAATTAAAAATTATAATTTCTGAGATATGACACTCAAGAAATCAAAAAGAAATATATTAGAAATAGCGATGAAAACACAAGAAAATTACTTCGTATTATATCACTAGATTAAAAACAATAAAATTACTATATGTTCATCATTAGGCAAAGAAAGATTATATAAATTATAAACAATTTAGTACAGGAGTTTAAACTTGATAGAAGTAGTTGTTAAAATTCAACACTATTCACTCTTACAAATGACAAGGACGCATAGATTTAGATGCATCTTCATGCAGAAAGTAAATATGGTAGTAAAGAAATAGTACTCACTAAAACTTGTAATAATGTTGTGCATTTGTCATTTTTAATATTAACGGCAAAAGTCAAATTGATGGCTACTACATATTATAATGTTATATTACCTTTATGAATTATTTAAAAGTTCTGATCATATATACAAACTCAAAAGGATGCAGTGTAATAAATGTGAATTATTGACGAATGTAATGAAATTGCAAATGTAGAATTACATGTGTAAATTAAGTTTAAACAATCAATTACACAATTTCTAGAATTTTTTAAATGACATTTTTTCAGTATAAAATAATCAGCACTGATTAAATACAAAAGTATTCATTTAATGTTCAAATAAATTACGCGAACAGCTTCCCATAAAAATAAAATAGTTTTAAAATGGCATCAAATTGAAAATGCTAGAAAATGTACCTCCACCCGCAAAAGCCGAAAGCGGAAGTGACGGCGGTGGCTGCGGCCGCTGCTACTCACCGAGATGACTCCGGGAGCCATGGCGATCGACAGTGGCGAACTCCGGCAGCTGCTGGCTATATACTGTCCGCTGCCGGACTGCCGCCGGCCGCCCCGCTGTCGCACCGCCGCCGCGCCCGCCGCCGCCCACGCCTTTTTTGCCGCTTTGAGACGGCCGCTACCGCCTCTGCCGCCACCCGCCACCTTCCTCCGCCGCCCCTGTAACGCACCACCGCCGCCCCGCCAGTCGCCACCTTCACCGCTCCGCCTCTTCTTCCGCCGCCCCTGTAGCCTCCACCACCGCCGGCCTTCACCGCCCGCGTCTCCGCCGCCCGTCGCCATCATCGCCTTCACGCTGCGATCGCCCCCGCCCGCGCGCGCCCCCTCCCCCGCTATTGTAGATCGGCCGAGAGTCTTTTGTCGCGGCCCGCGGAGCGGCGCTCTCGCTTCTCGCCCCTGTTTTCTTTTTTCGAGGCTTCCGACGCGCGATTTTCCGCACCCACTCGCGTCTCGGAGTCGGAGCGAGCCAAGAAGGCACCAGCCCCGCCGCTCCCCCCCCCCGCCCCGCCCTCACCACACCGCTCAACAGCGCAAGGTCGAGGGCAAGGTAAGTCCACGGCCGACCGCACCGCAAGCATACCCCGTGCGTCCCGCGGGAATAGGGGGGCGTATGTGTGCACGCAGGGAATATTTTTTATTCTATTTTTTGTTTAAACTTTTCGTCCCTGTACTACACTATAGGGAAAAAGTATTACTATCACATCAACTACACGGAATCGATTTTTGGGACGTAAAATCCGTGTGTACAGTTTTTAGTGTTGACAGAATCAAGATTTATTATTGCTTCTCCGAAGATGACCACGATTAATACAGGCGGCGAAAAGTCACATACAGTTTCGTACTACTAAGCCGGGATGTTTGTCTGCCTGTCTGGCTGGTTTGACTGAATAGATGGAGGTATGTATCACGTATAACTCGGTTATATAGACGACTTTGATCTGAAAGCTGGCTCATGCTTGGGTGGCTCAAGACATTGCGTCACTGCAGGGCCTCTGACCGGGGGATGCTAGAGTTCGACTCGCGACGGAAGCAAGAATTGCGGCGCTAGCTACATAGCTAGGTGGAATGCAGCCACTGTCTGGGGGAAAACTCTAGCGCCCGGCTGCTTTGATCGGTAGTTTTCTGAGATTTTTTTTATCTATATCAGGAGTGTGGCAGAGCAGAATCCTATCAAACGGGTCACCGTACGCGCGCGATGTTTCCTTCCCCTTCCTTGTGTGTGCTTCCAGTTTTTCCCGGCCGGGGCGATGCCATACGTGTGCGGGGAGAAACCCCACAAGCCGACGGCTAGGTCGGCACTGGATCTCAATATCCAGGCGGCAAGGAACTCTTGCGATAAAACTATGCACTACACTTAAGGACATATGACAAGAGCGATTGACGCACCTAGAACCACAAATCAATCGTACTTTGCAAACAAATCAGGTGTGAGATCTGGTTATGCGGTTTCGGGGATGATTAAGATATTTTTACTTTTCATGAACGTTACGGAGAATACTTTACATGATGCTCATGCGGTATGTTAAAAATTCCTGAAAAATAGCTGCAAATGTTTCTTCAGTTGTATGATTGAATAAATTTCATTTATAATAATCGTGTAATTATTAATTATACAAATAATAGAATTTACATTTTAAGTAAAATTTCTTAAGGTTTTACAATTTCAATAGTTCAAGTGTTTTGTACCTTTTCTACGCCTCGAATATTAAATACAGATTTATTTCTATTATTAGAGGTTAGAAAAAAGTGAGAAGTTTGTAAAAAAAAAGTATTTTATGCGCCGGCAGGGAAGAGGGTGGGGGCAAATCCGAAAAGCTAAACCCGAAGAAAGAGAATAGGAAACTAAGTGGAACGGAAATTCTGTAGCATTACTAGAATCCTTCTTCAGCGTTTTGCTTTGTTCGGTTCTGCCTAATACATTTAAACTTAAATTACGTAATTAAATATGTTTCTGATGTTACTTCTTAATATTATTCCCATCTCTTTCAAGATGAATAAACTGTTTTCATTTTTGTCTTAAAGAAACAAAACCTATAACATTATTAATGAATTAATTTTGGGAATTGTTTAAGTGAAGACTGTTAATGAATGCATAACAAGTCTTTCGAACGACATGGGGAAGGTTCCGATATAGAATTGGTGTGTGCTGGGGTAGGTTTGCAGAAACGGCATTAAAACATTTTTTTTAGTTCTTTCACATGGTTGTATTGTTAGTTATTTGTTTCGTTTTACTTTATAAGAAACTTTATTTCATTTGGTATACAACATGGAGAATTTATTTCGGAAGGGCAAAGAACGAGTTATTACTTAGCTACTTATCAAAGGTCATTAATGCGACAAGTCGCTTAGAAATAAAGCCCGTAAGGTGAGATTTTAACAGAATAAATTGACATTTCAGAAGAGTTCCTTGAGGTCAATAGAAATTTATTTCTCCAATCTCTGTACAGCGGA
Organism: Gryllus bimaculatus; assembly: GCA_017312745.1. Lineage (NCBI taxonomy): Eukaryota > Metazoa > Arthropoda > Insecta > Orthoptera > Gryllidae > Gryllus > Gryllus bimaculatus. Next base: position 4,970,026 of record BOPP01000075.1, read on the forward strand.
TGAATAGCTAAAATTACAAACAAACGTATGTGAGACAATAAGTGGCAAAACGAGTTTGCTTAAAATTTAGAGGATATATTAAATAAATAATATTATGTTAAATACCGATATACAAAACTTTTAAAAATAGTTTGAAGGTAATATATTTAATAAAAGGGGAGGTAGCAAAAAAATTATTTTTGATATGTTGTAATATTATATTATATAATATTTCGTGAAGTTTAGTACGAACTACACATTATTTTTATATTCAATTAAAATGTTTTTTCTCTCCAATATACAATAAGTTAATAGTATTTCTAAATTAATATTTGTTAGTTTCATTCAAATATCTATGATTTGCCAAACATCAGAAATTTTACATTTTTCGCTTGATCAGTTGGTGGCATCTTTTCTTGGTCACCACAGTAAATGTCAACATGGTCAACGTATATGTATTGTCGTCGTATTCGTCGTTTGATATGCTGTGAGTTAGAGGCAATGGAGATGATTGATAATTGTTATAAATGGAGGTGATAAGTGGACGAAGGTCAGTGATTGACTATGCGGTATGAGCTTTCATGTGGTATATACAGTGGTTGACGGATAAAGTCCCATTAGCAAAGTTGCCCCGCTTCTGCCTGGATACCTGTTTGGGGATAAATTCCGCAAGCCGACGGCAGGTCGGCGCCGGATCTCGTTATCCAGTGGGGAAAGACGACAGCCACCTCCGGCGATAAAAACATGCATTACACTTACGTAACTAATGACCTTAGCAGTTGACACCGTCGTAATCAATAATAAGTCATTGACGATGGATGTGACATGGGGATGATCGAACATTTGAGACAAATTATGGAAGAGCGATGTGTGTCAATGACAGGTGGTTGATGAGAGATCGGTAATGTGTCGTAGGTGAAGTTACTTGAGGGGGAAAGGAAAATGAGTGAAAGACCATGACCAATGACCGATGATTGTGCGAGGCAAGCCAAGTCTGGTGGTTGAATGGCAAATGGTGACGAACCATGATCGTTGAGGCCTGCGTATCTGGCGATGCCAGGTGAAGGAGGAAGGAAGATAAACGGTAGACCATGAGCTTTGGTCGAGGAAGGTACGAGAAGGGTGGTGCGAGTTTTGTGACGAACAATGATCACAGAATTATACGCGTTGGGAAGAAGTCAGATGGATGAAGAAAGGAAAGTGATCCCCCATGAGCTATGGATGATGGAGATATTTCTTGGCTAATGCGAATTTATTGACGAAAAATGAAGAGTTATAAGGGCTGGGTATTGCATGTGTTTAAACGGATATAATGAGCTATGAGCGATATGCGATGGAGATATTTGGTTGGGCGATGCGAATTTAGTGTCGAGCAATGAGCGAAGAGTTGCAAGCACAGGGCGATAGTCAATCGCTAAAGGAATATCATGAGTGATATGTGATGGATATATTTGTTGGCGATGCGAATTTACTGTCGATCAATGATGGAAGAGTTTTAAGCGTGGGGCGATGGAGTTGATTGAAAGGAGACCACGAGCGGCGGTCAAGGGGCGATGGGCGATAGACGATGGGCGATGGGCGATGCGCTGCGAGCGCTGACCGTGGCCGTGGCGCTGCTTTCGAACTTGACCCCGCCCGCGTCTCGCCCCGCTGCTCCGCCCGTCACCGGCAGTGGCTTCGACAGGTGCGTGCCTGACACGCGCTCCCCTCTCGCTTTCGCCGGAGCCCCTTCTAAGAAACAAGCGCGCATTCCGTTGGTGACGGGGGGCTAATTTCGCTAATGGAAGCAATCGATGGACTTCTTTTAAAGATACGCTCTTTATCTGTCATCAATAGGAACAAAATTTATTTATTTATTTTTTTACTGATACGTTGTAGCTTGTTATTGCCTTTGCTGCGGAGCTTGATATATTCTGCGAAACTTTCCTGGATCAAAACGATTGTGGTTACGAGTGAAATGTAAAAAAAACAGTTGACATGTTTTTTATGGAGGGAATTATGGGGGGGGGGAAATTGATAGGACTAGCGAAGTCAAGTTAGCATCTAATTAATTAGTAAATAAGTAAATCTGAATCAATAAAATCAGGTAAAAATTAAACTATGTATGTACCACGGGCGTTACCTGTTTCTAATGATCTCGAGCGATTAAAGTCGTCGGACCAATGGCCCTTGGATACATTGTCGCCGCTCGATCATTAGAACCCTTATAATATCTTTGGTACATAAATAACTATTATTTCACTGATGTACTTAAAATAATTCCCTGTTACTAAAACTCTTAGACATTGGAGAATTTTTTTGTTTCTAATTAAATTTTCTGGTAATTTTCTTTCATTTTAAATTCTATAATTTTAATGAGAAAAAGTTATGCTTAGTAAGAAAGGCATTTTTCTTCTGTGCCAATCTCACATCACGAAACTACGTAGTCCGTGCAAGAATAGAGAAGTAATGTATTTCTGCTATCAATTATTTGTTGGCAAACCACAACTGCTATCATAAGACGCTCATAATTCATCGATTAAGGTTCATCACAAACTGTTGATCAATCAACAGACCCTGTCCATCACTGATATTCTATCGCTCTTAAGCTATCAGAGGTTTCCATTAAGCATCATTATTATTTTATCTTTCTTGCTCCAATAACCCAGCTCCAAGTATCTATTGCTCTATCCCGTGTCTTATAACCCACAGCTCAGGCTCACCACTGATTGGTTACTGCTCAGACGTCATCACTCAATCACTCACGGCCAACTTCATCGACAGACGTCATTCATGATTCAACCACATTAACTATTGCTATTGCCTTATCTCACAACTCAATACAACAATTTCCTGTCTGCTATCGGCTGCAATCGTTCAATCATCTTCCACGTATCGCTATCTATACACAACTACTCGCCAATAATTTCTCTGCACATTCTCCAACCTTAATACTCAGTGCAGTGTAATATCGTAAATTGCATACAGCGCATCATAAATCAACTACTGTTCCCTGTTCACTATTTTCTCTCATTCGTTTTTTATCCTTCTCTCTTCAAAATGTGAACCCCTTCACACACTCGCCATCAGTCAATGCATTCACTCGCTTTCCAACATTCCTTCGAAGGGCTCGCCGCTCACCACCAGCTGCGCATTCTGCTTGTCTAAACTGCATCACTAGTTGAATGTGGAGTCGCTGACGCTGTAAACTGTTTTGAAAGTACTTTCATGCGTTGAAAATTCCTACATTCTATTCATAGATTTGTTAAAATAAGTTCTTATAGTATATGGCATTGGACTTACCAATGAATCTTAGCTGAGCTTATTTATACTCCCGTTCAAAAATTCCCAAACTCTTGTATGTTGTCTCCATACAGGATGTAAACTGGAAATATTTTCAAATTGTAATCATCGTAAAAAATGCTTGCAGGTGTGAATGATAGTTAAAATAGTACAGCTACATTTTTACGCTTTCTTTGCTAATATGCACAAAAATGCATAAAAGATCATCTGTAAACTGATCTTCAGCGTTAATCTTTAATGAGATCATTGTCAAAGACTTCGAGGAAACATACTGCAAACCCGCTTTGTTCACAACAAAGGATCGATGTGTACGGAAACCAGTACTCAGTGACATAAGGTGGATGGTCTGCCCACGATAACAAGAGACTTCCTGCTCATTACCTTTTTTACATTACGCATAATTCATTGGCTCTCGCCGCCTACTCCAGACCAGAGCCTTCAAGCGGAATCCGACGACCCAAGACGGCCCCTACGAGAGAGAAGAGTGCTGGTGCAGAACAAAAGGGAAGAAAACCACAAAAGAATCTCAAACCACAAACATTAATTATTATTCTTGGTCTCGATTCGAAACATCGTAACTTTATTTCTTGCGATATCTATAAAAAGGCATTTTTAAAAGTTACTAATATTTTCTTGTTGTATTCTGGAGATGTAAATATATTTGATAGTTGTTTACATGAGTTTGTTTTCCTTCAGTTTAGAAATATAAATATTTTTATTGAGGTTTTTAAGGTTTTTCTGCTCTGTAGTATTAAGTTCCTCTGTATGCGATACTAATATTCTGAGTACACCTAACAAATAATAGGTGCAATACAGTAGAAAAATAGTAACACAGTTGAAATTATTATTATTATTATTATTATTATTATTATTATAGTAAACGCCTTTCAAATGCATTAAAATATTAAATTTGTCACAAATTTGCTGGAACGAAACATGTTGCATCTAAGCAGAAATGACAATCCAAACAAGGTTGTCTTCTCTAACAAAAGCCACTTCATGCTTGAATATCTGCTTTCTGCCTCCTCAGGTTGCTGAAAAAAATGTTGATCCTTATTGACCCACTATTTGTTTACAGAGTGTAACGGTAAATCTACAGACTTTACATGCAATGTAAAGCAATACTTTACATGCAAGACTTTACATGCAATGTTTTACTGACCACGTGGGATAAACTGAATGAAACTAAAAATGTAATCAATCTCATGGATTATGTACCTAAATTTTAACAAATGTGATAATGTAATTTGTAAAATTTCTTTTGTAAAAGGTACCAACATTCCTATAGCATATTTGTATATAAAGTACTTATGTGTATTAAAACGAATATCGAGAACCCTAAGATACAGATGCTTAGATTCTCGGGCATTGGTCAGGTTAAAAAAGAACATGAATTTATGTTCTTGAACTATTTGTAATTGTCTTCTACTTGGATTAGTCTTCAGGCCTATGAATACAAAAAGTAGATTATAATATTTCTAATGTAAATTAAATAATGATATATGAAACGTAAATTAGTGGCATATGTTTTCTATCAATATTGTATTAAATACATTGCTTATTTCTCATAATTTCAAAATTATGCCAGCTTGTAGATGCGTGTTGTAATATGACCGGGAAGCTTATTCCTATACAATTGACACAAGCGGTGTGATACGACAGTTATTTACATGCGTTTGTAGGTACGTACCAATGAAGCAAATGCAAACTAAAATGAAATAGAGAAGCGATGGACCGAGGTAAATACAAATATAAATAGAAATGCGCATTCGCTATACTTCTCAACAACTGCATAATATTATACGGTGATATCGAAGGCTTCCATACCAAGCGAATGCCGGAGAGGTATCCTACCAAACGGGCCCCAGCCCGCTCTCTAACTTTTCTTCCTCCAACTTGTCCTATCCTACACACACTTACTCTTACGTGCACTACACTAGCACCCTTGCCGAGAGACCGGTCGGGAGCTTAGGGCTGTCCCGGCTGGGGCGGTGCCCCGCTGTGGCAGATATTTGGTTGGGGAAACCCTGCAAGCCGGCGGTAGGTGGGAGCTGGATCCCGCCATCCAGCGGGGAGAGAGTACCGCCATCTCCCGTGCAAAAACATAAACTACACTTACGGTACTAACGACCCAATTAGTTGACGCGCCCGAAATCAGTAACAATCAATCAATCGGGCAGACAAGGTCATTCACATAATCTTATACAATTGCAATCTGCTGTGAACAATCTTATACAATTGCAACTCCCTTTATTCTAAACACTTTACACGTTCCGCCCAACTTCAAATGTTGGATTCCTCGCGTACAGATGCGCGCACTCGCTGGCGCTGCACCTCGGCGGGGTCGGTGACCCGGGGCTCGCGAGTGCAGATCGCGGCCTGTAATCGGGCGCTGCGGTCGAGGCGCACTGATTTCTACGCTCGAGGCGTCGCGTCGCCACGCGCCGCTTTGTTTTCGCATTTGTTTTGCGACGGGCGCCGGCCTGTCGCTAGCAGAACGTAAGCAGCTCACTGCCGCACCTTCAGCGCTGAATTCTTCAGGGGCGTCCACGTAGTGTTTTCGAGCCAGCGTACGAATATTTCGACCAGTTTTAAAACAGCTGAGCATCGTTATGGAAAATGTGTTTTTCCAGCAACCAAATAAAGTATTCCGCAGCCTTAGGCGTGAGCAGTCTGAAATTAAAGAGTGATCAAATGCATTTCATGGCTTCTTTTTTCATTTACAAAAAATAACATTGAAAAATATATTGGGTTGTCAGATGGCTTCAAGAATTTCTTCCTAAAATGTAGTATTATAATTCCCCAAATTGTTAAGCTAAAAGGTAAGAAATCGGGTATTAAACGTATATTATTGAAATGCAATACTTTATCACGTACTTACAGGGATCTTTAAAATTTTCAGATCAGTTCAACTTTTCACAGTTCACCAGCAACTTCCCTGCATGCGCGCCTATGTCGACAGCCGATAATGCTTCTAACGTGTCAGTTCAGTGTGTGCGTCAGCTATTGCGTGATTTAGATCACTCGAAGTCGTTACTAAAAATATTATAATAATTGATATAAACTCATGTCTAAAAGCATGCTGGTATAATAAAAAGAATTCTGATAGAGCAATGGATTGTGAGGCAAAGCACATGGAAGGTAAACTAAACCCTTCTAATCTCCCACCTTTATCATGCTTTCAAATAAAACCCGCAATTGTCCAACTTCCATTTAAAGACTAATCCTTGTAAATAAGACTGTGTAATCCGATTTTTTAAGAGCATTTGTTTAATGGTGTCAACATAAATACTTTTTTTCATGCAAAACATTGGTTGCCGTACGGGAGAATATTAAGATAACATTGAGATAACAGCAGAATTAATGCTCATCATCACTACGTCCTACTCAAGTATCGCACATTGCAATAGGAATCGACCTGACAATAAAATCGTTCAAATGACAAAAATCGAGTCCTAAATTCCCCAGAACAGACTGCTTCAACAGATTTGTAGGAAGCAGGCCAGCAGCGGCGCCCACAAGCCCACACTCAAGCAAGCGCGCTACGAACTGGTGACAGACTAGAATAGTGTTTCTGGAAGTGTCAACTACTATTGTTATTAGTAAGGAGAGGATTCAGATGCCCTAAAAAATCTTGAAATATGCTTTTAAAATACGTATTTATTACCAAAGAAGTCTGAAATATGCACTTTAATATTCAATTAAAATTAACAATATTTCATTTCCTGTATATATCTTTCTTGATAAAATTCAGAAGAAGCATACTTGGAATGCAAAGACATATTTTTGTGCAAACGTAATATAACTTAGCTCATCCGCTCGTGCGCGCGGAGAGAGGTTCTGCAAATAGGAAAGCGACTCACCGCTCGTTTTCTAAAACATCTTTTTAACCACATGAATTTTCGATTTCACTTAGTTGTGTTGAGGGATCTCGTGGCATCATCTGATGTTACTGAAAACTGTTTGACTGAGAGGTTCTAGCCTTTGAGTCACAACGGTGGTGAGATCTTTGACACAAGCTACATAGTTGGGTCGAATGCAACCGCTGTCTGAACAACACTAACGGTTAACTGCTCTAATCAGTAGTTGTCCATTATTTTTCCAACCAACACCAGCTATATTCCAAAGCAATCTCCTAATAAACGGACCACGGACCGTTCGCGATTTTTTCTTTCGCTTCCTTGTCCTATCCTTATCCCTTACATTCAATTACTCCTACATGCAGTACTCCATCACGGATTTCGGGAGAACAAATAGCTTAGAACTTGTCCTGGCTGGCGCGGTAGCCCACTGGTAGTAGATAACTGGTTGGAGAAAATTCCGCGAGCCGACCTAGAGGCCGGCCCAAAACTCGCCATCCAGCGGAAGAAGAACACTGCCTCCTCCAGCTATTGAAACAAGCACTATACTTACTGAACTAACGACTAGAGCAGACGACGCACTCGGAAACACGAAGTAATCAGTCAATCAATCAATATTTAGAGTCTAGGACGTTTGAAGTACCGCGCCAGGGTTGTTCCAAGCGGACACCGGAACCGCGATTTATGTAACGTGCGTTCCCATCCTCGCTCCATTCCTGTTCAGTCGGCTGATAGATGGATTCTCACCTTCATATTCTCTTTTAGTTTTAAAAATACGTAAGTCCTATTTTTCGGTTTGTCTAAGTAACGAACGTCTGTCGAAAAAATTTAAGGAATCAGACTTTCTGGACCTTTAGAGTCTGTTAACAAAATCGGCGTTTCGAGAAGGAAATTTAAAAATGATTATATTCAAAGACGTTTTTACTAGTGAGATTATGAAACTCAACATTTTATTTTTATTCAATAATTCATAACTCGTTATCATTGTAACGTAATCAAGAACAGATTATTTTCAAGATTTGTGTTATTATTCTGGCTTACCAATATATGTTTCAATTTTTTAAAATTATTTTTTTATATTCTCCTATAAAATATCCTGTTTTGAACTTACGTGCTTTCTAAACGAAGGTGAGATATAAATCATCGTCTATGAATTATAAACACAAGCATATCAATGCGACTTTCACGCTAAGGTTCAAATGTGGCCGTGGTACCAATAGATCACATGCGTCAGGGCAACTTCCCCATGTATATAGCTTCTGCACTCCATTTTACTCTAGATCGGCTTGTTTCTACATTGCTGCTTTTCATGCCAACGCTCCCGTCTCACTCCAGTGGTAAAGTGCGAAGTGTCATTTCAATTTTGACGGCCTGTGAAGAAGCGGTATTTTTGGGAAGCTTAATACTACGAATAAGTATTGCAAGTACTAATTTCACAATATGTTATATTATTATTCCATGCATCCTGAGAAAGAATATGGCGTTGATTAGGACTTTGTCTATACTATACCCTACTTAATTCGTTTTTCTCTTCCAAACTCAAAAATTTCCTTATACTGCTTTCGTGTTGATGAAGTCTGTAGGCGTAGAATTCCTGTAAAAGAAATATACAGTAATATATAAAAGGGCAACTGACCTACAAAAACAGTTCCATGTTCTTTGAACATCGCAAGGAACATCCCAGATGTATTGAAAGATGAATATATATTGTACATAAACTATGTTTGTAGTTTTCCAGAGGTTGTTGAATTCATTTTCTCATAGGAATCCTTTTTGGACGACCCTCTTATGATTGGAATAAGATAATACGTCTCATAGGTCATTGCTTCGGGCAACCAATTTTTTTCCTCGCTGAAGTAAGCATTGATATCACCTAGAAAAAAACGGAATGTCAAAAAGATGGGCGGTACCTCTTTGGTTCTGTGGATTAACCGCAGACTTACAACGCGAGTGCTCTGCGTCTGCGGTTGATTCCTCTCACTTAATATTAGTCACTCTCGCTATCCTACACAACTCTCTGACAGCCTACGTTCATTGTGGAGGTGATTTTCAAAAGTAGTGCAGAAGACCTCATCTCTATTCCTTTCTTGTTTCGGAGTGGCTGAACAAAAAGGCAAAGAAAATGCAAGAGAAACGTTTGTTCTAGTTTCACGATTTCAACCACAGTGAATATAATGAACATAACACGAGAAATACCTAGCTCTAAAGCTTTCATCTGCACTTATACGTGACGTTCATTCGGACGTGTGGTGTAGGTGTCCGATGATACCATTAGCAGAGAGTTTTCATATAATTTCATTCATTAAATTTCAAAAACATAGTATATACTTTTACTACGTTTACAAGGTGTCCGGGAAAGGAACGTTCAAATTTTCAAAATAAACTCTTAAGGAAATTTTAAACATATTTTGTCTAATTAACTACTTCGATATTCCGAATCTCTGAGCCGCAATAAACACTAGAAAGTTGGTTTCAAAAAATGTTTTCTAGGCAAATATTTGCGTTTCAGAAGCATATAAACACTTCAAAAATATGTGAACTGTTTATTATTTACAAAAGAAATGAAAGTATTAGATCAGAAAGAAAAATTAACACAGAAATAAAAAAGCACCCAATTTATTCAATTCAACAGCTTTTTTATTTGTGGGTTAATTTTTCTTTCTGAACACATGTATTAATTTATTTTCAGTAAGAAATGTTTGAAAAGTATCAACTAATTCATTGACAGGCTGATTACAAATATTTACATATCTGACAATGCAACAAACATTTTCTTTTTAAATTGTGTATAATTCTCACAGTGTTGGTTAAAATTGATATAATATTGACTGTGTCTCCTCATAGCTTTCCAATAAGAAATCATTCACATTCATCGTATTAGATAGAAGCAACTCTCTGCGAGGCATCCTGTCGAATGAGCTGCTGCGCACTTCGAACGCGCTCGCTCCATCGAAGCGAAAGGGAGAGCGAAGCAAGAGCGAGGGAAGAGCGCCTGAGAGGAGACGTTCTCCGGAGCCACTCGCTCTGCATATGGAGCGCTCCGCGCCGCCCCCGGTCGCCGCGCCTTCCTCGCCCGCGCATGCGCTCGTGCGCGAGGAGAGAGGTTCCGCGCATGGGGAAGAGACTCTCCGCTCAGAACGCGCCACCGCCCGGCACCGCGCGCCCACCAACCTCCCACCGCCCGCATCGCTCTCTCACCCACGGCGCCCACTCGCCCTCGCCAGTCATCTGTCACACCCGTCTCACACACCGCTCAATGTCGCTCCGTCACCCACATCGCATCACGGCACCCACATAGCCACGGCCACACCAATACGCCCACGCAACCACATCCGCCTCCGGCACCCCACATCGCCCCCATGACGCACCTTCATCCACCTCGCCCTCGCCGTCCCTGACACACCCGTCTCCCACACCGCACATGCCGCTCGTTCACCCACATCGCTCACGGCATCCACATAGCCCACGGCAACCACATTGCCCATGACGCACCTTCATCCACCTCGCCCTCGCCGTCCCTGACACACCCGTCTCACACACCGCACATGTCGCTCCTTCACCCACATCGATCACGGCACCCACAACATCCACGGCACCCACATACCCCACGGCAACCACATCGCCCGCGGCACCCACATCGCCCAATCCTTTCACGCCATTCCCGTCGCCCACACCCAAGTCGCTCCCTCACCCAAATGGCCCACGTCACCTATTTTGCCCACGCCAACTACATCGCTCTACGCACCCCCATTGCCCTTACTTCCCATATTGTCCACGGTACCCAAATCTTTGTATTTCATTCCTTTCGCCACATCCTCCAAGCCTCGCCTTCACCCACGTAGTTCTCGTTCCCCACATCACCCTCCCCAGCCAAATCGCTTTTACCATTTTAATGTCTATTAAAAACTCCGATTCACACTTTTACACGTTGAAATATAAAGGAATAAGGAATTAAACTTCCAACACTAGACCCGGAAAAGGTGGCTCAGGGCATCAACTGATGTCCCTGCAGTGCCCCTAAACGGGAGGTCCTATGGTTCCACTCCCGATGGCAGCAGGATTTTCTATACTAGCTACAAAGCTAGGTCGAATTCAGTCGCTGTCTAGAGTAGAAGTCTAGCGGCCGATTGCTCTGACCGGTAACTTTTCGTGGTTTCTCCGATCAATACCAGGCGAATACAGGAGAAGCGATCTTTCCTTCCTCGTTGCACACCTCATCACACACACAAATATGCACCACTCTCCGGGAGGCCAGTCGTTAGCTAAGACCTAGTCCCGGCCGGAGCGGTGCCCCGCTGGTGGAGATAACTGGTTTGGGAAAGCCCCGCTTGCACAGGGGTAGGTCGGCCACCATATCTCACCAAATAGTGAGGGAAGATCACCGCCTCCTCCAGAGGGGGAAAATATATGCATTGTACTCACGGAATAACTAATCCAATTAGCAAGTAATGTGTAAACAAATGTTTCCTTCAGTGGCGCACTGCATTTATTGTCCTATGTATTATAGACCCTATAGTTAATTATCGGTATATCAAATACCTCATTCAAATATAAAATTACAAATCTTTTTTGCAAGTTTTATTATTTCTATATAAATGTATAAAACCTTTTTTCGTATTTCGTGAGACAAGTGTTTTTTTATTGTCTCGATATATGTGTTCCCTCCACCTAAGTTTCTCTGCAAAAAACATTTCCCACTCACTTCGCATATTTAACATGAAAATAACTATTTAAGAACAACGCGAAAAAAGGCGGGTTTTATAATGAAGTTTTCTGTGTCCGTCTAAATTTGCGTTTTCTGTATCCTTTAATCCATTTTATCAAACTGAAGTTGTCACGTTGGTTCTTTTCGGATTGCAACAGCTTATTGAGAATAATTCTAAAGTGAGTCATTGTATTTCATTTATTCATGACAATGATCTAATGTTTTCCTTATCAAGAAAACATATTTTGTGCGAAAATAACACTCTAAATAAATATGTAACGTCATATAGATATAATGTAAAGTTTTGTTTGAGGTTGATTTATTACACTTCTTTCAGACATTTTCATAGAAGTTTTCATTAACTTGCACACTAGCTTGCAAGCTTATTGGTTTGGAATATGTGGAAACTACAGCAGTAAAAATAATTTTCACGTACTGAAGATCCGTACTTCTGATGTTGGATTCTCCTAATTAATTCTAAAATACAATAGTATAATTAGTTTTACTACACAATTTTAGCGTGCAGTTATGTGGAAAATTAGAAATGTAGTATAAAAGAGAAGGTAATTCTCAGAAACATGTATATGTATTATTGCTGTCTCCATTCTCTCTGCAATAGTTCCACTGACTTTCATCCAGTAATGAACTTTAAATTAGGTGATATAGGTCTAGTAATTATAACCTTTGGACAATCAATAAACATTTGTAGCGAATATGAAACATTCATAATGGCTTCTGTATTAGCAGTAATAATACATAGTTCGAACGAAGTTTTAAGGACGTTTCGAGGAACATAAACCGACTTGGCAACAACGCTGCGAGGTGCAGTAGCTACGTCTTCCCGTCTCCTATCACCTGTTGCTCCGAGCGGTCATTCACCGCAGTCAAGTACTTTCCTAGCCATCAGCTTCTGACATCTTAATCGAAGAAAGTTCGCACGTTACCTCAACTAGCTCTTCCTCTTGTTATTATTTGAAGAGCGCGAGATTGGCTCTGAGAAAATCGGTTTCAGTTTCAATCCAAACATAATGCGCACTAAAGAAGTTTAATGCCTCTGTTCGAAAGTGCATTATAAGTTATGTTTGCATCTTGTAATAAAGGAACGTGTCGTACAATGTTCCCAAAAAACATTAACAACCTAACACAACAACTTAACAACTTAACTGCGGTCGTAGATTCATCAACCAAGACAAGAAATAAGGATTGAAAAACTGCAAATTGAAAATCTTGAAATTAATATCAGGTAACTACATCGTATTTTGGAGTCAAACATGTTTATCTTACATGTGAAGTAGTCTGATAGATTAGATGAATAAACAATAATTTTTTATATTTCTTTACATTAAACTAATTCACCGGGTTCAGAAAATTTTATTTTTAAGAAAATTTGCGAAGCTGTCCCATACATTAATCGTGATGTTTTAATCAATATTCTAGGCATACGATACGTGGCTTGTTGCTCATGATATTTACCATTTCCTACTTAACAATCGAAAGAAAACGAAGTTGCAGAATTTTAATATTGTGACCGCAATGACCGGTTTAACTCTATTTTCTGTCGTAAATAATTTCACGGTTGTTACTTAATTCAGCTACTCCTCCAAAATGCTAACACTTACATATACTGAACAATAACAATAACAATATGCAAATACGTTCCAAATATTTACATTGTCTTTTTTCACTGCTCGTGAACAAGAAACTAAAACGTCTGCCATCATTTTCGCCTATCAACTGCTATAGAATACTTTTCTTTCCTTTTTCGTTTATTTTAATATTGTCATATCACTTATTCTCACGATTACCCTAATGTTCGGAGGCTGTTTTATCTACATTCTGTCAGTTTTATTCCCTTTAATCCTTTTAAATTTTCATATTACATCACGATCTATGCGACCTTCTTCTTTCAACCATCTTCCATATAATATTGTTTGTTTTTTTTCAATTTAGTTGTCCAAAAACTAAAAATCAGCGCTAATGTTTATGTAATTTTCACCATCATCTTTATTTCTCTTACATCCGGCCTATTTGTTAGTAACTAATTTCCTTAGATCTGGCTCAACTTTAAATTGAAAGTCTTTCTTTTCTATTTCTTTTCATTGTTTAGATTGGAATGTCACTTTCGAGATTAATATTTAATCATTCAAAATTCATCATTTTGACGAATCCTTACGAATTGTTACACATGCATTCCATTTTCTTGTCGATTTTGTTTCTTTCTCGCACTTACTTTGTAAGATGAGGACGTTATGTATGCCATTTTGCGCCAGAAAATGGGGAATTTGGTCTTGTTGAACAGGTGAATCTTCTCACTAAATGATTCTACAAAAAGAGTTTGTGGTAAACTAAGTCTTGCCATGCTTAAAGAGAAAAAATACACTCTAAAACTTTAATTCTTAGCTTAAGTTCATATGTAGCTGTGAAAGACATGGATCTATGGCTTATTTGAAATCAAATAAAATTGTTTAAATTATTGCGAATGGAAATAATAAAATAATGAACTATACATACGTAAAATTATGAGAGTCGGTCAGGGGTGTATTTTAGCTGTAAACGAATCTATGCTACAACACCAGATTTTTTCCCAAATTAGTAACGGTTACCCCGCAATTTCTGCTCATATTAGCACATCACAGCCATCAATCGCAGAACTCATTACCAATCGTAGCAGGTTAGCTATAAAAACTAATTATTTTAAAAACTAAAGAAATTCGTCAATCCAAAACTGCGTTCCTTACAGTCAGACACATTGTCCAACAATGAGAAGTACCACTTAATTTAAAATTGCCGAGTCGCGATGTTGCCAAGATTGCTGTATGATGTCTCGTGAAAATCTCTCATTGAAAGAAAAGCGGTAAATTCGAATGTTCAATTCCAATCATTGGAAATTAGGCAAACTCTTTGTATTTTGAAAACTAGTAAATGCAAATATTTAACTTTTTTAAAGCGTCGGGAAGGTTGAGTTAAAAAAAAGTGGAGAAAAAATTAAAGAAACAATTCGAAGCAATTGTTTGAAACTATTTTGTTTTTTGAAATTGCCCATATCTCACATAGCGATAGGTAAAATATTTTTAAAAATCATTTATTTAAAAATATGTTATTTTATTTATTTTCGAATTTTCAGTTGTAGGAATACGCCGAAGAGGATTTGAACTTTTGCATTTTTCGGAAATTCAGAGCCGAAAAAAAATATGTTGATCCTCTCGGCTGTGCACCGTTTTTAGGCTCTCTTTGCTCTATAGGAGAAACAATGAAATCCAAAAATTTGGAGCCATTTTTAGAATATATTAAATATATGTTTGATACATCATGTAAAGTAGTTCTCTAAAAATCAAAGTATTATTTCATTCAAGGGGTTGCGATTTCAGCCAGATCAATCACGGAATATCGATTTTTTAAAAATCGATATTCAATGAAGGTTAACCCCCTAGAGTAGTTCATTTTCAGACGGTTTACCGTAAACCAATTTTTCACTACAGAGCACTCAAAAGGATTATAACTACACAACGTTATAGATGAAGTAATCGTCTACATATAGGAGCTATAATTAATCACTTTTCCGCCGTCAGGGGCCTACGATATCAGTTTTTCTATTACAAAACTACCAATTTTTTGTGCAGCACTATAAATATCGCTATATTCTATGTTAGTGGTACATGAGAATTCACGTAATAATTTGTTTTAAAATGTTTGTACCGCCAACTTGCGCCGCTTTACATCAGAGTAGAAAGGGTTGCCTAAGGTATGCAAATCAGGCGCTTTACAGGCATCCCATTTGGTGCACCGTTGACGTCGCAATCACGAACCTCAACAAAAATACCTCATATTATACAGCATTAAAGTTATCCTATGATGTACAAAATATATAGAATTAAAATTTATTACACAACACGAATGAGAATAAAATTGTTACATTTTAATATTTTTGTTTAAGCGCATTATAGACAAATAATAAGGTTCAGTTTAAAAATTCAGGGTAGAGATATCGATGGTAATATAAGTGTTGAGAACAAATATAAGATAAAAACAAAGTATTTTACCATAAAGTCTACAGGAATAGATGGATGGGTGTACGGATGGATTATTGTTTATACATTAATCTAATGTTACATGAAACACTGCAAGCTGCAGCGTGTCAAAGATAAGAGTGGAAGCACCCAGACATTGCCTCTATCCTCCTTCCCCCACCTTTAAAGTCGCTCTAAGTTTGAATTCATACGGCAATTTGGTCATTTTGTGGTAATTTTTAACCTAAGGCGCTCTTCTCGCCGATTAGCCAGCGGGAGTGGAATACTTTGTACATGGTTCAGTGTACTTTCATTAGTTTAAATTTTTAATGAAAATAAATGTCTGAGAAAACCAAATAACTTACCAAGCTAATTAATTGACAAAATTAATAAGCAAAATAGACTAAAATGTAATACATAAACGAAAATATGTACCTAATAACAGAATTTATTAACACGAGCAAGTATAAGGAAAAATATTAAAATTGAATTTGACTAATGTGATCAGGCTACGGTGGAATATTTACAAGTAACATTTTGATTGACAAGACGATATTGAGGACGGATGTGTGTGTATGAACGGATGTGTGCGTCATGTATAACTCAGGCAGATTAAGTATTAAAGTAGGTACTCAAGTCAAACATGCGGTACATTAGTACATTTCGTAACCACCGCTTTGAAAAAAATAATATACCAAAATTACGTGTGCAAATATTTGTAACACATTGCAAAACGTTAATATATAGGATAAAATTTAATAAAACCGACAAACTGCAAGAATCTATCTAGAGACTGAAATGATCCTCCTAATATTCACGAAAATATTATCACATTAATAATGGTGGGGTCCAAAAAGAACCCAAAAATGGTAAGGGGGTTAATGTGCAGAATCTTATCAAAATAGTATCCGTAAGTTGTACAATTTTTCAAAACACCATAGTTTTTTGCGATGAGTGCAATTATGTTTGACACTTTTTCTTTTGAATTTGACATAGGTTAATGTTTGCTTGTGAGTAGCTTGTTTGTCGTTCATTTGCGACAAAAGAATGTAAAACGAGACATTAATGTAGTCTTATGCTTCTGTTGTCGTGAAGTAAATTCGTTAAACAATTGTTAATATTTATCTTTGTGTGGTTGGACTTTAATAATTTTCTATTAGTCTACAATGCGCCGGTGATTCTGGAATTCCAGATGCTAATACGAATTTCTGAAGAAGCAGAATTTAGAATTGTTTACCCTTATATTACGGTACGGTCTTATAAACAACTTTTATTGAAATTTTACTTTAAAAAACACGTTTTTTAAACATACTATTAGTCTCCCTTTACTGAGTATTACTTTCACGTATACGTACATACAAATATATACGCATTAATATAGGTAGTGTATATACTACACATTTTGGGGATACCTTGATACTGTAAAAGTGTTCTTTTTTTCAAACATCTGTTCGTCTCTGGAAAACATTAGCGCTTAAAATATTCATAGGATTTTCAAAATGAATATTCCCAGGTCTATCTGGCCTGACTGGATGCACTGCGATTTTGAAAATCATTGTTCAAATTTTGGAGATACTGTATGTGAGATTAGGAGATATTCAACATTTCATCTAGACAGACGTATGGACGAACGGACGGACGCACGGACGGACATACGGACGGACACACGGACGGGCACACGGACGGACGGTCAACAAACGATTTTATTCCTTACAGGTAAATTTTTATTCCTCCTTGTATTTGATATATGTAAGTCCTGGTATCGAGCTCTCTTGCGTCATTTTGCTACTAGATAGCGTTTCAGAATCCAGTGAGGCTGGTAGCGGATCTGTGGCGCGCTCTCTGCATGACAAGAAAAATCATTGTGAACCAAAGTGCTCAAAGCTGTCAGCAGAGCGCGTGATGGTACCTCTGGCCACATAAAAAATCTGAACATTCACACATGGATCGATTGTATTGTTTGGAAATAAACTAATAATCAAAACGAACGTTTCTTATTTTCAAAACGTCATATACTTCAGTGTGAACGTATTGTTCAAAAGTATTGCACTATTAATGTTAAGTAATATTAAATGAATAATATACCTCAATTTACATTGCATTAATTTTAAAATCTTCTTTAAATTAATTTATTTAGTGCCACATTATGAACGAGGAACGTATTAGCGACTATTATAGTTATGAATACATTACAAAATTATTGATTAGGTGATTATTGGCTTTCACTTGGATTCTGCAATTAAGAAAACCTTTTGTGTTGGTTGACTGACCTGGTATTTTTTGGGGGTAACCCGCGAAATTACAAACTGGACCGAAACCGTATTCGACGAGTTTGTGTGGGAGAAGTTGTTTGTGTGTTATTTAAGGTATACTCTGTTCTGTCATATGACTGGTTATTTCGACTCTCATTCATGCCACACAAAATTTGGGGTTGGTCGGTGAGTAACGCGCAGAAGTAATTCGCATTCATTCTACAAAGAGTGGCCAGCGTGTGCTCGGTCTGTGATACTCCTTATTACATATAAATTGCAACTTAAAATAAAAATCTCTTAAGTTAAAATAAAATTAAAATAAAATTTATAATTAATGCATTCAATACCTTCAATAATATACTGAACGTGTGGTCTTTTGATAAAACGCGAAAATCATAATATTAAGTTGCAGCTACAGTCAGACGAAAACAGATAATTGATTTTCCCCTCTGATGCCACTCGGCGCTCGGCGACAAGACCCCCCACCCCTAACCCACTCACAAGGCCCTAATTTGTAGCATAGGGCCAAAGAGTAAATGAAATAAACGCAGTAATAGAGCCAAGAGCGTGACATGGTGCAAAACCTAGGAAAGCACCAGACGCCGGAGAGCGCGCTAGTTGAACGCTCTTTTGTTTCAAAATAATTTCATATACACACGCCCGACGAATAATGTGGGTATGGTGGGTAGCTATACCCACACGAAAAATTACCAGTGGGTCTAAGGGGGTGAGAGAAATATTTCATAAATGCCAAATTACAGAAATAAACGACGTTTCTAGGTATTGTGTCGACTCATAATGTTTACGCAATCAACTATGTTGCAGGATCGCTTCGCCAGTATTGCAATTTTACATGTTTACAGCTACAAGACGATCGATCGCAAAAGTTTTTAAACGACTTTATATAAAAAAAACCAAAACGCATCGCTGACTTTAATTGCAACATGAACTCTTCTGAAGTTACATAAGATAGACATGATAACAAATAAATGTGATGACAATGTAATGATAATCCTGACAATTTGAAAACATTATGCTTTGTATTTTCCCCTTCATATTCATTTTCGGAGAAAGCCGAAAGTGGAAAGGAGAACCTCCACCCTGGTCAACTCCCCACTCGGACTCAACCCCAATCGTCGGCCCTGCACATATATCAATATTGCTGCAATATATCCAATATTTAATGACATTAAGAGAATTTTTTTATTCTTAACATATTATCGAATCTTTTTAGATTATCTGGGGGTTGTGCAATCGTGCCACCTAAGTACGAGCTGCTACTGCTTATGTAGATAGAATGTAATAAAAGAACAATTTAAAACTTCATTTTTATGAAGTATTATATATATGCATAGTAATTACAGTATTAGAGGTACAAGGATTTACGAAATTATACCGTTGTCTGAGGTGCCAAGCCCAATTTTCCACTGCGAAAAAGTATTTTCGGAAAAAAGTGAAGATGTTGTACTGTTGATGTAATAAACAAAAACTGTATGACACTACCTCGAAATACTCTTTTTTATTATTATGAAAAAAACTTTTGTGAAGCTACTTTCTATTTGAATATTAACTGTGTGGTTTGACAGAATTGTCTGAATCACATTAAATATATATTAGAACACCTGTTCGTCTTCAACTTGTTTGTCTTTTTATCTACTCACTTTCACTATTCATTGTTGGTGTAATTTCTATATCTGTATGACATTTGCAGTAAACGACACTGCTCATATTAAAAAAACAGATACTCTTGTGTGGTCTCTAGGATATGAAAAACTATTATTAACTCTGTGAGTCGTAAGAGAATGACACGATTAAATTTTGGATTTAAAGCCAAAATGATCGGGAGAAATTGCACAAAACGTATTTTTAGAAAAATAGAACGTTTAAATTAATATTAATGGATGTTTTAGTTTTGAAAGAGGGAATATAGGGCAATATTTCTTTGAATTTGTTGACGTTTTCCATCTTTTATGAGTACGAAAGATGCATTTATCTCTGATGCATCTATCTCCTTTTACAAATGAACAAATTTTGTAATCAGTTTCTTGAAAATTAATATTATTGTTATTAAACTTTTTAAATTTTAAAATTAATATTAATCTAAATTAATGTTAGTTCTGTAATGTTCATTGTTCCTGTTTTGAAGTTGTAAAATTCCAAATTTAGATTCTAATGTTTTTCAATAATGATGCCACTACAGCCACCATTTTTTTAAGCTGTGATACTCTCTGAAACCAAATATTTTTAACACTACTGTGATGAAAAATGTAAAAATTAAAAAGATTAATAATGGTTCAAATACATAGTTGAAAAACATCAAAATTAAAATGTTACTGGAGATGTTTAGTGTGATTAAAGTAAGAAAATTGGCGTATCTAAATAACTTAATGCATCTGCTCCGTAATGCAGAAGGGATGAAAAATTATTTCCAATCAAAATACTGCACTTATTTTCATAACTGTCTTGTGATTTTTGGTATTTGTAGGGTAACACTTATTTCTAGTCATCAAAAAGTGCTGAAACTTTTCAAATTTTTGTCAACTGTCGCAGAGATCTGAAACCAGAGAAGGTAACTAGTGAGTCATTCAGCAGACCTCATACGCTTTCTAATTGCTCGTTGCTCTGCAACCTGTTCGTCTTTCATATCCATCCACTTTCGCTCTTGGGGTTCCTAAAAACATTTAGTCTTCTTTTATCTTTGTGAATTGCGTTGCCCAAGTTCTCTTTCTCTTAGGCCAGGCGCACACTGGACCACTTATGATGGCCTCAGCCTAACGAGCAACGACTCATGGCCACAAGTTGCGGGCGTAGCCTGCATTTCAAATTTTATATTTTAAGTTTGTAATTTTCAAAAATACAGAGAATTGATCTACGCGAGGCGCGGCAGATAACGTATGGCACTACTTTGAAGATATGTAGACGCTTTCCTACACAGAGTAACTGGGTATAGAAGAATTAGCTTAAGAATGAGCCAGAATGACAGTTCGCGTAACAAGTGAAGATCACATGAAATTGAGAGAAGCATCCCTCCGTCGCAACAGCTATTCAGCCACGCCTTTTCATAAAGTGTTTATGTTTTAAATGGCTCCCGTTAAGACATCATGGCTTCTCAAGGTTCACAACCGTGAAATTATATTAAAAAGATTGATAAAATGCAAACCATGGAACGTTCTTGATCACAGCTCGCCACTTTACCGCACAGCAGCAGGAAACTTTCGCCAGTACGCGTCTGTCATTCAAGACACTATTTTCAAATAAACAATTCTTATGACACTAAAAGTAAATTCAGTGTAATATTTATAAAAAAAATATTTTTTACTGAAGAGCATAGTAGCACTGCACTTCCTAATTTCAATTATTTCTCATTGCGAACTGTATGGTCATCGGACGAGAACATCACAAAAGACATCGAAGCCGTTTACAAGTTAGCCAACTGCAAACAAATGAACGAAGAAAGGAGAGTCGAACGAACTGAAGGACACAAAAGTCAGAGAACCTTTAATTATGTTGCAGCACTAACTTGTGTGTGCCCGAGTGTCCGCCCGTTACTTAAAGCTGCGTCTCATCCGATCCACCACTCGAGGCAATTAAGACTCTCGACGCGTCTCGGGCAATTGTAGGGGAACTAATCCTTTTATTTCCAAAAAATATCTAAAAAAACTTATTTTCTCAAGGGATATTTTTCTGTAGGTAGAAATGACACAAAACAAATGGCATTTGTGTCTTCATCTCTGTTTTTAATTGTTTGATAGATTAAATATTTTGTGTTTCTAAATAAGCCCGAAGGTGGCGTCTGATCTTCCGGCATGTGCCGTAGTGTAGTGCATGTAAGTGTAAATGTATATAAGTAAGTGGAGAGGATAGGGCAAGGAAGAGGAGAGAAACAAAGATATCTTGGACTGACTGTTAGCGTAGTGTTTCGATATTCGTCTGGTAATGATCAGGAACACCACGTAAAACTACCAATCAGAGCAGCCAACCGCTAGAATTTTCCTCTAGACACTGACTCAGTTTGACCATGTTCTCTAGCTGGTATCGAAAATTCTCTACCGTCAATACTCGAAGCCTATGACCTGCCGGTTAACAACCTTGCTAAAGCAACGTTGTTACCACTGGGTCATCCCAGCCCATCATTCCTCGTTTTGTCGTAAAGACACTCTGAAACATATGTGCATAACCATTGTTACACTCGTGTATTTTCTATGCCCGGCAAGCGTCAAGCGCAAAAGAATATTTAATTAGACGTCAGATGTCACAGCTAAACTTGTTGACTTCCGCATTTATTTGGTGATAGCTCAAAAACGGCCACGCTGTGTTGTGATAGAAACGTCTAAAGAGAGTGTTCAGAGGTGTTTATTAATGAGGGTTCGCTGGCGCCTGGACGACCACGAAGGTTCAAAAGAATCTTCAGCAAAAATAGCAATTTTTTTCTTCCTGGGGCTTAGTCAGATTTAGAAAAGGCCGATAACGACCATTCTCGGCCGGTATCCCCTATGTCCCTTATGGTCCCTATGACCCCTATGACCCATATTAACCTTTACACTAGACACTGACCCTCATGCAGGCTCCATGCTCAGCAGACGCACAAGGCCAACCGCGACAAAACACATACGTGAAAGACAAGGGGCAAACACCCACGCTCACGGACTACGAACCCGCCAAGGCTGGGGCTGAAGTGCTGAGTTCGAACACGCCCTAGGCATCCAGAGCCACAAACAAAAAACAATCTGATTCGGGCGTATTTCTGTTCAGATAAGATTTCTCTGGAGGAGGATGCTTTTGTGAAATGTGTCTCAAGTCAAGTTTGTGGTATTTTAATGAGTGTGGTAGTCACCTGATGTTTGAGGCAGTGCAGTGGTTGAACAGTGCAGGTAGAAAAAAGAACATCGCATCTTTCAGGAAAAGTGGACACGACTTTCTTTTTCTCTTTCTTGCGGAAGGTTGTCATTAAGCATTCCACAATTCGCACTAAAAAGTTTAAAAAGAGAAAATTCAAAGCTCGTGTAACGTTGAAAGTGCACTTTCTTTGTGATTCTGACAATATGATATAAAGTACATGGTTGCTGTTAACATCCATGAGAGGTTTCATAAAATTTAGCACTCGGGCTTCATCAACAGATTCACTTACAAATAGTTCGGGTTTACAAAGAGTGTTTGAATTTTGGTATTTTTCTGTTTATGTATGCCTTCTTTAATTTTGTATGTAGTGTTTACTGACTTCGATCAAATTCAACATTGCGTTCTGAGCTTTGTTGAGCATTCTTTATTATTTAAGGGTATACTTCACAAAGCTCATACCAATAATTACAATTCTTCTTCGATTTTTTTTCTTCTCGAGAACAGGTGGTATTGTGGTGCGTTTTCGTTGTCATTTACAATGAAATAATTTTATGAGTCGCCGTTACCCACAACATTGTTGGTAATGACGACTCGTATAATTATTTCATTCTCGAGAATAGTATGACTTTCAATACTATTCTCATTTATTTTATTACTCCTTCAGGTCGAATGCTTTAAGATGAAGTTTTCATTACATTGACCGTCATCGGGATATTTATTGGTGATAAAATTGTCCAACAAACATAATTTCATTTTAAATTCACATATCACATACAGATCAACTAGTACATGAAGTTGCAAAAGTATCTTTAACTAGCACAAAATTTCCACTATCGAGACTCTAACTTAGGTTTATCGACAAATCCCGCCGTGTGATTTATCGCTACACCATTCAGACCCTCTGACGTACTCACTTGGTCCGACGACGATTAAAAATGTAATTGTGTCTCCCAATATTTCCGGTCCGCAATGTCAGCACGCAACACAAAATACAGTGTCTTCAACGAAACTGAGAATACTATTCTTTGAAGCGTCTCTTGTTTTATTCGTGGAAAATCTATAAAGAAAATGTTGGTCTGGTTTTTGAGATTTTTTAAAATTTCATTAATTTCAAGCACAATTTACATTAAAACTATTTGACTTTTCAAAAAACTGTACATATTATTATATATTATGTACTGTACGTATGTATTATAAAATTATATAATATTATTTATATTAGTCCCCCTTTTGTTCTAATTATCATCTTATTTGTATTTACATTGTATTCTAAATTTTTTGTATATGTTTCTAGACTGATGATGGCTACAAAGCCGTCAAAAGCCGACTCTTAAAAGTACATCTATTAAGTTGACGAGATTATTGTTTTCTCATGTAATTACATTAATAATACCTCATCAGCATTCCAGCAAGTGTTCGAAAAAGTAATTTACTATATACAGAAACAAGATTTATCCAATTTTTCGTTACGAGTGCTCGGGAATAGGAGTTATTCTGTCGATACGTCGCTCACAACACACTTTTATCCATTCAAGAAAATTTGTTACATATCATTAACCGAAAAGAAATTTAGAACAAAATCGGTTTACAATAGTTTTAAGTTACTGTCTTATAAGTATATTAATCAATAATACTAATAAAAAAATTCACAATGAAATGTTTGAGACAGTCGACAGCTACGCGAGGCTCAGACGATATCATCCACTGTGCTTGCGTGTGCGCATACTTATCATGTATCATTTCATGATATGTTTACATATACATGATATAGGTTGATACATGATATTTTACATATCATGTATCATATTAAGTGACATCTCATAAAACTGTGACTTCGTGTGCCTGCTGCCTTTGCGAATGGCACTAGTCGAAACCAACATCCAACGTAAACAACAACTTAACCTCAATCGCTTAAAATGCACAAACCAAATCTTACGCTGGATCTGCTACTACTGATGTCTTTCCAGGAACCAAGGACCCAGCAATTATCATCGAGGCGCACGGAGGGTTAACACTGAAGAAATATGTAAGTAAACTAACTTATATTATACAATGTAGTGATATTCGTTTTGTGACGCGTATCGCGTATGTGTTTATTCTCAACCTCGCAGAAACCTGCTGATTGTATTTCTGATAAACACATGTCTCTCACTATTAATGATACTGAAGTGTCGCACCCTTACTTGTAAACACATCTGAGTTATAATATTCAATGTTTACCCTGTTATTCTTCATGAAGACATAAAAAACCAACTTAATGTTCAAATATCATCCAATATATGTTTCATAAGAGCTGCTAAGACTGATCCTAATTTGTCTCATATTTTGAGTTTGAAAAGGCAGACATCATTCACCCTGATGATATTCATAAATTATCTCCATCTCCATCTAATTCAATATCAAGACACTTGTTTTAAATGCAAATATGGAGACCATATTGCTAGTCATTGTCCAAACAAAGAGGACAATTCTGCCCCAATTGTAAATAATAGTTCAGAAGGTAATGATAGCACCTTAAAAGAAAATTGCCACTTGGATCATTCAGCACTACAAACTTATAACTCACCTCTTTTGGATTGTGATAACTTCTCTCCATTAAAAAAGATAAACTGTCCATCAAATTCATCACCGTATCCTGAGCTCTCTTGAACAAAAATACAAACTGTATTGATCAAATAAAAAAACAACAACCATGCCTCCTCCTTCAAACCCCACGAGCATCCCTCCTCATAAAAGAGCTTACCAACTTACAATCCTCTTCCTTATCTGAAACAACTCACTCTAATTATGATAATAAAAATCAAGAAGACAATATGGCACAACCAAAATGGAAAAAGAAGAAAAACACAAAAATGTCTTTAAAAAAATATTTTATTACTTTTTGTTCTATACACTCTTGCCTTTCAAGGGTGTTTATATAAGATTTCTATAATAATAGAGGATGAATCATCCTTAGGTCGAAGTGTCCATGTATCTGAGTCAAAGTATGGGTATAGATATGTTTGATTGCTAAGAAAAAGGAGCTTGGCAAACTTAGTTACTACTTTGTGTGTGTGTGTGTGGGGGGGGTGATGGGGACGTTGGCGCGAGTGTGGGTGCGGATGGGTGAGAGAGAGTGAGAGTGAGAGTGAGAGTAAGAGTGTGTGTGTGTGTGTGTGAGTGTGTGTTAGTGTGTGTGATTGATTGATTTTTCAGATGTTAAGGAGGCTTGAAAATGTCTTTAGAGTACCGTGAATGGATTCTCTTTGTAGTCTATAGTTCTTAGATAGTTGGTAGCTAGCTAGGAATGCTGAACGTGTGTCATAGATGTTTTTGAAATTTGATAATATACTTTTGTGGATTCTATATTTAACTCTCTATGCAGTTGTTCGTTACATATGAACCACGAAGCTTTGGTAATTTTTCTGGGGCACTTATTTTGTATAATTTGGAGATCATGTACGTGGCTATAGGCTGTTTTTATCCAAATGTGGCTCGCGTAGGTTAGTGCGGGTCTGATTACTGATTTCTAAATTATTTTAGCGCATTCGATGCTAAGTAAACATTTATGACTTAATATGGGAAAGAGGTTTATAATTTTTAGTATGTTTTGTTTACTGTTTGTGATATGTGCTTTCCAGGTTAATGTTGTGTTCATTTCGAGTCCTCGGTGTTTAACTTAACTGTTCTTTGGTTTGGTAGCCACGGTACGGGTGTGTTTTGGATGAGTAAAGGAGGAGGTAATTTTGTCTCACGAAGGATGAAAATCTTTGCTTATCATTTTGAAACGTTAATTTTGATTCTACATTTTTCAGTCCATTTAAAATATTTAAGTAAGTCATTTTGTAGTTCATTATGTGCGCATAAGATATTGTCGTGGGATATGAATATTTCCATGTAATCAACAAAAAAAGCTATTTCTGATGTGTGTTTGCGGAATATCTGATAAATAGGCATTGATGATGAGGGGAGAGAGGTGGAAACCTTATACTAACTTTCAAATATCTATTGGTCAGAAAGTTATGAATGATATTAAATATTGTGTCGAAGGCCTTTTCTATGTCCGGAAAAATTGCTAGTGAGTGTTTTCGTTAGTGTATTTCAGTAAATTCGTTAGGTGCAGTAGTTGGTGGTTACTAGAATATTTGGACTGGATGCCAAACTGAAAGTCGTGTATTGTTTTGCTATTTTTAAAAAAGATTATCAGTCTACTTAAAAGTAACTTTTCCTGGTTTACAGAAGGGTAACATAAACGTTTTCCACTTTTGAGGGAAATATTGTAATTTCAGAACTGCATTCAATAGTTCATTAGTGCGGCTACAGATCATTAACGTGCTTTGATGGAGCTATTGTCGTAACCGGTTGATTTTGTTTCTATTTGGGTGATGTGTTTGGAGGTTAATAAATAATGTTGCTATTGGTAAAAAAACAACTTAGGTTTGAAAATACTTATATTTTGTTTTGTAAATAACCTTATTTAAAGACTCAACTTTGAACAACTGATTTAATTAAGAAAACAATCTATACCTGTGATTTTGTAGTTGTTAGTAAAACTCCAAAAACGGGTTTTTGCAATTATCGAAAATTTAGTAAATTCAACGAAAATTTAAAAATATTTTTAACACTTAATTAAAAGTAAATCCAAAGATCAAAATATCTGTTTTTTTATGGTAGATGCTGTGATGTCACTCAAATTGATGAGTAAATATAAATTTTGGTGAAAAATCCTACTTACTGTTTTACCCGCTAGCATTGTTCACAGACGGACACGCAGACACAAGGTCAGACAGATAGACGGTCAGACTGACAGACGATCAGACACAGTTGAACAGACAGCAAACGAGAATACGGGCGGGCGGACCGATGGTTGGACTAATGGGCGGACGGGCGGACGAGTGGACGGACAGGCCTACGTGCTGACGGACGGATGGATGGACGGGCGGGCAGACGGACGGGCGGAGGAACGGTCAGTCGGGCAGACGGGCGTACGGTCGGGCAGACGGACGGGCAGACGGACCGGCGACGGACGGGCGGACGGAGAAATAGACGAAATAAATATCTCACCTTCTAAAAGTATTTGAATACAAAACTTTCACTGAATTAGATTCAAAAAACATTTAGATGTTTCTGAAGTGAACAGAATTGCATTTACGAGTATATCTCATATTCGTAATTCCATCATTAGAATCATAACTGCAGTAAAATTTCCCTTTCCAAAGGTTCTTTATTCTTTGGACATTTTAGATGCTTTGAATCCCAAATCTCTCGGACTCAGAGGCCAGAAAACGAGCTCATGGTTCAGTGGAGCGGAAAAACGGCGGCGAGCCGAGATATCGGTACAGGTTGAAGGGCACCGCGTGTAGAAACTCATATGACGAACGCCGCCGGTACCTTTCACATGCGCCATGAAACTGGCCCGAGTGCGATGAACTTCTCGAACAATTTTAACCAGTTCTATCCACACAACTTTCTCCCGAGCATCATCGGATACGCTCCCTGACCATTACCAAACTATCTGAAGCCGTCGTTAGTTTTTATCAAAGTGACGACATCCAACGTGCAAACTGAATAATTTGTAGTTCTGAGCTGAAACTCGTTCTGTCTTATTGGCTTGTCTTCTTGTTTGAGATATGCGTCGTTTGATTCAGCATTCCAGAAACTGGTGGGTCTGGTCGGTTCCGTTTTTCCTCCAACCACTCCCGAGCAGATGCCGAAGTAGACCCTAAGCAACGGAGCCACACACCGCGCGAGAACTTTCTTCTTCCTTGTCCCCTCTTTTTTCCAAACGTACATACTCTCTATCTCCTTCTACCTCTTCCTCTCTCCCTCTCTCTTCCTCTCCATCTCTATCTCCCTTCATACCTCTCTATCTCTCAATCCCTCTCGATCTCTCTCCATCTCTATCTTCTCCATCCCTCTCCATCTCTCGATCCCTCTCGATTTCTCTCCAACGCTCTCTCTTTCTCTCTCTCCATCTCCATCT
>BOPP01000075.1:5025187-5068051 GCA_017312745.1 Gryllus bimaculatus
TGCGTCCGTCGTCCGTGCGTCCTCCGTCCGTCCGTGCCGTCCTCGTGCTCGTCTCCGTGGCTAGCCCGCGCCGTATTGCGTCCGTCCGTCTGATCGTCCGCGCGTCCGTCGTTTCGTCCGCCGTCGTCTTGTCCGTGCGTCGTCGTGCGTCCGTCACGATTCGGCGCCGTTTTCCTGTCTCGCCTCCATGTGCCGTCGTCCGTGCGTCTCGTGCCTTCGTCCGGTCCGCTCTCGGTCCGTCCGTCCGTCCGTCCGTGCGGCCCGCGTCGCGTCCGTGCGTCCGTCCTTCGCGTCTCGTTCTGTTCGTCTTTGATCGAACCATCATGAACAAAACGACTAGCAAGACTAGAAATCCCTTCGGTCTCGATTTCATCCAAAACTTGATCTTCCTTAAGAGAACTGCTCACTGTCGCGGCCTCTGAGTTTGTGAACTATATTTTAATAATTATGGGGTACACAATCACGTCCTTTACATAAACATCTGAGACATTTTTCCAAACAATTGCATCAAAAATTAAGGGAATACATTTCTTCGAATCTTGCTGGTAACAAGGACGTTTAAGAGTTAATTGGTTGATTTCGTTATAGTTAAAACCCCAAAATTTTTGAAAGTTACAAAATGTTAATTTTTTCGGCGGTCTTGTCGACAACTAAATATATTAAGATAGCATGATTTTTATGGAAGATATTTTTGTTACCTTAATGAAATAGTTTTTTTCAGAAAAAATCTATGAAACGCCAGTGCTTAAAGATGTTAAAAGCTAAATGATTATTTTGCGTCAAAACAGCCAACTTTAAAAAAAAAACAGTATTGCGTATCAGAACAATGAGGTAATCGGCGGAGCGCGCGCATTAGCTCGCCAATCTCGAATCAGCTGGACTATGCGAGCGACCTAGCTCACTATTTCGCGAATCATCAGATGATCAGTCTCTTTATCAGTAAGACTTTCGGGCTCGAAAGAACCTTCTTCTACGTGTAGCGACGACAGTACAGTGGCGGTTGGCGCGTCGCGTGGAAACTGCTGGCAGGGGGGGCGGAGGAAAGGTGTCGCTATCTATTGGTTGGGTCGTGTGGGGAAGGGGCGGCGAGAATAGTCGCAGGCAGAGTGGCTAGTGGGACGGCGGGTATGGACACGATGCGTGACAGCCTGACTGCAAGAGCTGGTTGTGGAGGCGAACGAGGAAGCTTGTTGTGTCACGGCCGTGGGGGGATTACAGAAGCACGTATAGAGGCGTATGAGACGAGGGAGGCGAGATGGCCAGAAGTAGTAGGTTCGTTTGGTGAGCGAGTGAGAGGACGAGGAGGTCGAGGGGGATGAGAGATGGAAAGATACGACATTTGGCGTGGCGGAAGTTATGGTCGCGATAACGAGGGAGCGGATGATGAGGTCATGCCGGGGACGAGGAGTGCAGTGAGAATGCGGTACTGAGAGTGGCGGAGATAGCGAGCGCTATGGCGGGGATGTGAGTGTCGGTGATAAAAGGGAAGGGAGATAAAGGAGCAGGGACGAGAGTGCCGGGGAATGCGAGGTGGGGACGATTGTGGTGAAATGGTTGAGAATGACGTGGGTCGTCCAGGAAACAAAGGGGACGGCGGCGACTGGGTCCTGTGGGGAGATGAGGGACGCAGGGGGGCTGTTAGCTCCGCGGCAGCTAATTTGGAGCGCCCGTTGTGCCGCGCGCGTAGAGTCGGGACGAGCTCCAGAGCGTTCTGCTAATCCCGCCGCGCAATATGTGCCATGGCGTCGCGGCGCGGCGGAGCGCCGAGCTCTGGAGTCACGCGCGGCGCCGCTATCTTGCGTGAATCGCGTCGTCGCGCGCGTCGTTGATGCCCGCCAGCTTTCCCTGTCTTACCCCCGCTCACCTTTAGCATTTCTTCGTTTCTCGCCATTATAACTTAATTGAAACTCACGTCCGGGCCCTACCCAGAATCCTTCGTGTCTAATGATTTTTTCCCTCTCTACATCTTTTGCCGACCGACCGCAATCCCTAGCGATTCTGCTACCGTCATCAGTACTATTTTGGACACCAAACTATTCGTTCTTCTCC
This sequence comes from Gryllus bimaculatus, assembly GCA_017312745.1. NCBI lineage: Eukaryota > Metazoa > Arthropoda > Insecta > Orthoptera > Gryllidae > Gryllus > Gryllus bimaculatus. The sequence continues at coordinate 5,027,237 of BOPP01000075.1, forward strand.
CGCGATTCTCCCGCTTCCATTTTCCTCTCTATGCCCTCCAATGGAATTAATAACTTAATTTAAAAGCACAGTTCCCAAAAACGGTACACATAAATACGCATCTAAAAGTACTCGGATGGCAATTCATATAGTGTGTGACAGCAAACCCTATCCAACTGGTTTTCGCTTATTATATAACGATTCATACAGAAAACAAGTGTTGAGCGAGCGAACGTGTGCAGATAGTCGCTTAGTTATTCTCGTTGGATTTCATTCACAAAGCTCAAGCCATACAAATCACATATGATCAAGGATGTGGAAATATTAACACAAGCTCGTCTCCTTCCGAACTATGGTTAGAGAGATAAACCCGACCAGACAAATTTATTACGAATCACACGTCGTTTGACAGTATCAATATCAATAGTATCTCACTTTATATAATTTTTACAAAATCTAATAGGTACTGACAAAACCTACACAAAAATTTACATTGTTCGTGACATCATTTAGGCCCTACCATCGCGAAGCTAAAATGTAGATACAGAAATGCGGGGAATCTAATGTCCGTGCGTCTGTTCGTCTGTCGGCCCATCTGTAAACAACGCTAGCAGCTAAACCGTTCGGCCGATTTTCTCCAAAATTGATCTTCCTTAAGAGAACTGGCTCATGTCGCGGCCTCTTGAGTTTGGAACTGATATTTTAATTATTAGGGGTACATGAAGTCCTTTACATAAAATCTCTGAGACATTTTCAAAACAATTGCATCAAAATTTTAAGTACATTTCTTCGAATTGCGTAAGGGACGTTTAAGAGAATGGTGTTGATTTCGTTATAGTTAAAACCCCAAAATTTTTGAAAGTTACAAAATTTTAAATTTTTTCGGCGTCTTCGTACAACTAAAATATTGAAGATAGAGATTTTTATGAAGATATTTTTTTCCTTAATGAAATATGTTTTTCAGAAACAGATCTAGAAACGCCATGCTAAATGTTTAAACAATATGAGTATTTTGCGTCAAACAGCCAACTTTTAAAAAAACATTTGGTATTCAGAACAATGGGTATTCGGCGAGTAGCGCGCGACTACTCGCCGAATCTCGAATCAGCTGGATAGGGCGAGCAGTAGCTCACTATTTCGCGAATCTCAGATGAGTCGAGTCTCTTTAGGTAATGACTTTCGGCTGCGAAAGAACTCTTCTAGTGTGCGACGACAGTACAGGTGGCGGTTGGCGCGTCGCGTGGAACGCTGGTGGCGGGGGGGGCGGAGGGGGTCGCTATCTTTGGGGGGTCGTGTGGGGAAGGGGGGCGAGAATGTCGCGCAAGAGGTGGCTGTGGGACGGCGGGTATGAGACACGATGCTGACAGCCTGACTGCAAGAGCTGTTGGTGAGGCGAACGAAGGAAGCTTGTTGCGTACGGCCATGGGAGATTACAAAAGCAGATAGAGCGAGTGGAACGATGGGAGGCGGATGGCCAGAAGTAGATAGTGTTCGTTTGGGAGCGAGTGAGGACCGAAGGAGGTCGCAGGGGGATGAGAGATGGAGATGAACAATGGCGTGGACAGATGAGGTCGCGATGGAACGAGGGAGCGGTGTATGAGGTCATGTCGGGACGAGAGTAGTGCAGTGAGAGATGGGGAAGAAGTGGCGGAGATAGCAGCTGATATGGCGGGGATGGAGTGGTCGAGTGATTAAAGGCGGGATGGATAAGAGGCGCGAGGACAGAGTGCGGGGAATGCAGATGGTGTGGGACGATGTGGTGAAATGGTTGAGAATGACGTGTGGTCGATTGCGAACAAAAGGGTCGGCGGCGAACTGGTCTTCGGTGAGATGAGGGGACCAGGGGGCTGTTAGCCCGCGGCAGCTATTGTGGAGCGGCGTTGTGCCGCGCGCGTCGAGTCGGGACGGAGCTCCAGAGGCGTTGAACCGCGCGCATTGTGCCATTGTGGCGGGCGGCGCGGCGGAGCGCTGCCGAAGCCTGGAGTCACGGCCGCGGCGCTCTCTCTGGCGTGAAATCGCGTCGGTCGCGCGCGTCGCTGATGCGCTTCTGTTTGCCGTCGCCGCGCTTTGTGGAGTGGGCGGGCGGGGGGCGTGTGCCCTACCCTCGACAGGTGGACCCGCTGTCCCGTTTCGGGTGGACAATCGAACTGGTTTCTATTAAAGCAGGGTGTGGAGCGTGCAGATATTTATCTGTCTTGATGATCAAGGATGTGGACCTTGGCTTGAGAATACGACAATACGAAGTGAAATGGCAGTTTATTATTCGCCCAATCGTCTAGCGATAATTCGACAGTAGCACTTTAACCAAAAAAAGCAGTAGATACTTTAACCAAAAATAAATGTCCTAATACTGGAAATGCCTTAGCGTACCAAATGACTATGATGAGAGATTCTATTTTATTAATATTATAACAATAATGAAAATTTATGAAGACGTTGATCTTGATGGTTTGTTATCGGCTCGTGAAAACTTGTAAAGTCATATATTTGAACAAAAATTCACTCTCACCAACATTATACTCTATAATTACCTTCTAAACCTTCGTTGCCTATATTGTGAAATTTGATTGACCTCTAGAACGAAGGACCTTTAAACAGACAGCTAGAATGAAATAAAAATGTAATTTGCAATTTTTTTTAATCTAGATATTTTAAAGAGATCTAAATATTCCTTACTCAAATCGGTTGTTATTCTGGGTTATACATGGGTTATACTAGGATCTCTTTGTCCACATCCAAAAACAAAATTAACCCGCGTTTATATCTTTCGATTTCATCATCGTTGGACCATATTCCTTATTCCTTGAAACGTCGTCATTGAAGATACAGAAACCATTTATTCCGCAAATTACTAAGAAATTAATGAAGAACAGGAGAGAATAATTTGATACCATCTAAAAATACAAATTGCACAACCTTTAGCTGGGTCCTATTAAATTATCGACGTAGTTTCGTTCAGAAAAATAATAAGAAACTAAAAATCCAAAAAAATCAGTTTCCTATTGTTGAAACGATATCTAAGAGACTTACTACTTTGCGACTTACGTGAGTGCCCATTTTGTATCCCACAATAAAAGAAAATGAGCTTCTGCGTTTACAGATCAAAGGAAACTAGTAAATCTCACTAGTCTCAAAAGTCACTCGGAGTCTGCCATTTCCTCTTTCTTTTCGTGCGTCTTTGTTTGAGCTTTCTTCCTTGTTTACGCTTGTTTGAATAGCACGTGCAAATGGTGAACGAGCGAAATTTTGGGACGGCTACTTCGTGACTGCTATCTCACACGCCAACTTCGCTCACCATAATTCGTCACGCTGGTTGCTGCCAAGTGGCTACCAGGCGTCACACACAACGCATTTTAGTTTCAGAGTCGGCGATTCATGTCTCGGAACAACGCAACAGAGATGGTAAACAAGATGAAGTCGGGTGCTCATCACTTTCATGAGAAGCAGGTGGTTGTGGTTAAGTGTAAATTCCTGCTGAACTTTCCGGAACCAAGTTATCATAGGTAATATCACGGGCGCTTTGGAAATTGTCGATAAATCTCCGACTGGTAAAGCGAGAAGGGAATTTAGCCGAGAATTTGCAAAGCACGACTGGTATTTAATAGGACTATTCCACGAGTGAAATTATGTCTGACAAAATTCCAAAATCCGCTAAATATTGAAAATAGCTGAAAACTATGTTAAAATCAATGATGTTATAGTACATACGCGGTTTTTGTTTGGGGGGGGGTTACATCGACATTGCGACCTATGTATAAAGCCTCCTAAGATGAGTCCCAGTTTATTATTTGCCAGTAGGGAAAAGCGGATAGAAAAATAGGGACAAATCGGATAGAAAAGCGATAAACATTTGGAGATACACCGTCCTAACTGTATTTTGTACGTACAATTAAACATTATTGGTTTGAAATTCACGAGTGAAATAGTCGAAATAATTTCGTTTTTATTTATATATGAAGTCAAATATGCAAAAGCTTCATAGTTTTTGTGGTTGAGGTGACCTTTCTGTTGTTCAATTTGATACCCCGCTATTTCATTATTTTCTTGTCATGTTTTGTTTTTGGAACAAATGTAAAACAAAATCCATTGTCATTACAAGGATTAAGTTTACAGTTCTGAATTTAGTCCTAAATGATAATTATTATGACTAAGTCAATACATAAACTATACAATACTCCTACTTCAATATATTCACTTCCCATTTTCATATATTAACCAATATAGTAGTACAAAAGAAAAAGAAAATGCAATGTGCGTTTGAGTTGTAACACATATATAAATATACCTTTAATTAATTTAATTGATTATATATTGGTCATGTACAATTATTATATTTTTACGTTCGTTATTATTAAGCGTTTTTAACATTAAAGGAAGTTAATAGTGGTGTAAGAAAATAATATTTTATATATTTATATGTATTAATATTGACAGTAAATTTAAATCCGTCGAACATTGCGAGGAATTCACAAGTAATTCATAAGTAATTCACAGTAAGTTTCACTAAGCCAGTGAAATTTAGATTACTCAAATTTCAATTTAGCCTAAAGAAATAAACTTTCCCGTTGCGTTCGATAATGTTCTTAACATCGATTCAGTCACAATAGAGCACTTCACTTCAGAACGTATCATTTGCATCGCACGGTGAAGTTCTTTTCCTCCATTGGATGGCGATGATGGCTCCAGACCTCTGCGATATCTCACTTACGTTCGTACGTGGTAGCAATCTTAATAGTTCGCGGTTTTACACTCTTCTATTTTCCTCCTCGTACCAGGCACCTTGTAGAAGATTACGAGCGCATGCGTTTATCTCAAAACTCCTGCGGGTAAGTTTCCCTTCCAATATCTCGGCCATGCGTCATCCAGAAATCACAACCAACATATATGTTCCAACAATGTACCCCAGATTCTGTGATTGATTGGAATTACATGTAACGCACACCTGACGTATTTTATTTATTTACATCAAAAACAGTTAAAACTGTGTGTGATGTGCTATGTGGAGAAGTAAATTTTAAGTCACATTTATTTGTTATTTCTCGGAGACAAAGGAATAGCAGGCGAGTTTCTCCATGAAGGCATCATCCCTTAAAAAATGTGTACACATGGTCAGACAAAGTTGATTTGTATTTTAATGAAATTATAAACCTAACAGGAGTTTCATTAACCTCAAAATTACTAATAGAGGTATTGGCGTCAAAATTATTCAAGACACTGAGCCATTATCTAAACATGTTTAAATATATTGCTACAACATTAATTTTCAGCTACTAAAATTTTGAAAGACTTTCAAAACTTTTCATAACTATTCATTTTTAAAATTCAGAGCGCAGTGGTGGCTGGAAATCCATCTCCGCCCCTCTCTGCCCCCACCAAAGCACTAAAGACATGAGTATCCGTAAATCTGAGCATTCGGTCGGGATATATCAACAATATCACGTGAGACTACGATACAAGGCTGCAACCTCAAACCCACCAGCGATGACGAGCTAGCTTCTGTGCGGTGTTTGTAGATTGGATGAAACTTGCCTGGTGCACTTCACGTTTAGAGACAATACAATAGACAACACAAATAAGTGCAAGTTTTCTTCAGTCCTGTAATCTCTAAACCATTGTAATCTCTACACCACCATTAGCTGAATTAACGATAAAAGAGAGCAACGAGCATTGATAAAATCTGATAACCAAAAAAGTTTGATCACATGTATCAAAAAACTATTTTATTGCGAAAAAGAACTGCAAATTGTATATAACACTCCTTTTCTAAGCAAACCCTCCCCACTCCTCTTGTCTCCGGCAAAATGAGGACTCACGAGAAATGTGCTGATAATACATCGTAGCAGCTGTTGTCCGTGGATCGTAAATCAATCAACCATTATACACAATGGTATTAAAAGTATCCGGACACGTAGCTAAAAATGACTTACCAGTTTGTGGTGCCCTCCATCGGTAATGTTGGAATTCAACATGGTATTGGCCCACCCTTAGCCTTGATGACAGCTTCCACTCTCGTAGGTATACTTTCAATCAGGTGATCGAAGGTTTCTTGTGGAATGGTAGCCCATTTTTCACGGAATGCTGCACTGAGGAGAAGTTTCGATGTAGGTCGGTGAGATCTGGCACAAATTTAGCGTTTCAAAACATTTCTAAAGCTCTGTGCAGGCCAGTCCATTATAGGTATGTTATTGTCGTGTGACCACTCCACCACACACCGTCCAGTGTGAACAGGAGCTCGATCGTGTGAAAAGATGCAATCGCCATTCTCGAATTACTCAAGTGGGAAGCAAAAAGGTGTTTAACTCATCAACGTAGGCCTGTGCCGTGATACTCACACAAAAGAAGGGGTGCAAGCCCCCTCCATGAAAAACACCACCACACCATAACATCATTTTGGACATGTCCAGATACTTTTGATCACATAGGTATCAAAACGACCCATTCAGCATCTTTGACTTCGTACGTGTCTGGCAGAGGGAGTCAGGGAGTCAGGGAGTCAGGGAGTCGGAGAGTCGGAGAGTCGGAGAGTCGGAGAGTCGGAGAGTCGGAGTCGCGAGACCGGCTTCGGCCGGACTCGGTCGCAGTCCAGCAGTGGCCAGCGCGGTCGAACGGTCCAGCGACGAGCGGCGGCGTGGGCGGCGGGGCGATGACTGCGGGTAGACCGTTGCCCAGGCCCGACCCCGGGCGACGGCTTCTTATCGCAGTCTCTCTCGAGAAACCGAATTCCTTCGCTTTTTCGCCTCCACCGCCAGCGGCCGCGCACAACTCGCCACGGCCTTGCCCGGCCGCCCGCCCGCAGAGCAGTTTTTCCTGGTTGATTGAACCGAGCCGCCCGTCGGTATCGACTCGCCGGGCGACGACGCTCGCGAGAAAGCAGGTGGCAACTGCTGCTCGGTGCTTTTGCTTTCTTCTCAGTTGTGCACTGATCCTCCTCGAGAGGTGAAATTTTAAACATTGTTAGCGTTTCATATTGAGGTTGAGAGGTTGATTTGGAAGTTGGATTCTTCGCGGAATTCTGGAGAAGACTTCGTTCGGGAGTGAACGACGGATAAGAGTTTCTTCTCGGAAACCCTTCGTCAGAATCTGGAATAGAATCCTCTGCTCTGGATGTTTCGCGATTTCTTTGAGTTCTGAACGTAATTTAACGTTAGCAAATTCGAGAAACGAAATAATTGTGTTTGTATGGCTGCGTTCATCAAAAATAGAGGTGCTACGACAGCGCGTATGCACATCATTGACGATTACGTAAAATTTCAATATATCACAATTTCTGTCCATATAGGCTTCTCTGTTTTGACTTGAGAAACACATCAGACGCAAAAATTAAAAATCATTTATATGTAATACATTAACATCAATTCGACAATTCAACATTCTGTGTCATACTCCAATAACATTGCTAAACAAAGAAAATTCATTCTGAGAATTTCATATTGTTGTGCTGCAACGTTTCCATTCTCGTATTTCACCTTTTTCTACCAAAAAAGTGAGGGAAATTCGAGTTTGTAAATTTTCAAAATTTTTACAATTACGCTATACTAATCATAGTATTTTTAAAAGGCTTATTACCTTTTGTAAAGAACAGATTTTTTCGAGTACTTATACAATTTTCGAAAATACAGAGAGTTTACCAAAATGGGATCAGCATCTTTTTCTTTGCGGTTCTTTGATACATACGAGAAATAAAAAATGAATAAAAGTATTTGGAACCGTCTTTGAAAATATAATTGTTTAAAAATTGCCTGTTTCAAGCAAAAACTACTCATACTTTAAAAAGTTGAACCTGACCTTATTTCAAGATATCTTTCTTGTGAACAAATTTCATCCTGGAAAAAGTTCCTTTCTTCAGTATTTTGGGTGTAGAAAATGTCAAAAAAAGGGACTTTCGCAATTTTTGATAATTCAATATATACCTACTCCATTTATCTAAGCATCTATTGCTTACCTGAGGAGAAAATTTAATGATAAAACTGGAACTCCCAAAATTAGAATATTCGTTTAAAATTAAATAGGGGACGACATCAATCAGATCGATCGAGGAATATCAATTTTGGTGAAAATCCTCCTTATGGTCTTGCTCCTAGCGTTGTTGTTCACAGACGGACACACAGCTGTTTTACCATAAATAATTGTTCGGTTTCAAGAACCCACAAAACGTATATTCTGACCACAGAACGTCTTAGATGACGTAATTTACTACACATAGGAACAAAATGTATTCACCTTTTCGTTCCCCAGACCTGACAAGTATCAAACCAAAATCGCGGTTTTTGGTTCGGCACTATTCTACTTGTACTTTTTCTATACTGCGTAAACAGTACGCAAGAAAGTAAAAAGTTTTGTTCCCATGTAAAGCATGATTTCACCTTGATTTCATTTAGAACTAAAAGTTAATATGTTAAATAACATATTTTACTAATAAAATGTTCAAAGCAGGAGTATACAAGGCATTTTTATTACATGGAGTAAAACGTCTTGTCATTACCCAAAAATAAAAATTCTTCGCTCATGTTAACTCAGCTATTTATCTTGCTATTTATCTTGCAAAATAATAATGAGATCTACAGATGTTGTGTCACTTTTCTTGTGTGCTGATGGTTTCTCGTTTATACTTCAAATAATAATTAATTATTTCCTTATAATTTACTCAGTGAAACCAAGTGTTCGTTTTATCATATTCGATCATCCCGCAAGATGATTCCCTTTACGATGAGAAAAATAAAATATTCGTTTTTTCTTTTCCTCCGTCTCGAAGATTAACAGTTGGATAGATTTTGAGGAAAAGGAGCGATGCAGGATTTTATGTAAATATTATGTATGAATTAACTGCTAATATCGTAGATTCTGAATCTCCACTGTCCACTTTACTCGATTATTCAAATAACCAAAATTAAAAATAAATAAATAGAAGTTAAGTTATTGATGACCCAGCTCCGGCCTCACCTCCAAATGTTTAAAAAAATTCACAACTCGAGGGGGTTATTGAAATAAAATTCATACTCAGAGAACAGGGTTTGTCACATGAGACAACCGACACAAAGGCACGTACAAATTATGTCATTTTGAATACACACCCATACCTGCACAAGTTGGTGCGGCGTTGCAGTTTGGTACTTTAAAATTACAATGAAATTATATTATGATATCACAGTGATACGCTACCCTATAAATTGATGCACATTGATCGCTGCAAATTACTTCGGATAGTAACTTCGGGTAACTGGCATTGGGCCACTATTACTTCCCCCTTCCGGTCGCTCCGGCCTTGCTAATAACTCGGCCACTAGGTGTAGGTGAAACCACATGGAAGTCGGGTGTGCTGTGCTGCTAAGGACGAAAAACACCAACATTGAAGCAACGCTGGATAGGAAATCTTAGAAGACACGAAATGTTTACTGGCTGATACGTGAAATTAAATATCTTTATTTATCTGCCAGCCACCACATAAGCATTTTTTCGCACTAAATAAGGGGTTATTTGATTTAAATAAGTGGTAATACGTTATTATTGTAAACACATTTAGTCAGCCAAATGTGAAATTAAACTAGATTCTTTTTAAGAAAGTGTCACGATTACTTGAATAATTATTGAATCTATCTCTTGTACAGACATTTTCGATCTCTCATTATAGATAAGGCACTATTGATATATGTCGACATATAATTTTATCCACATATTAGCATAGAGAAATAATGTGACTAACATGTTTATTTCATTGAATCAGGCATAGGTGAATGTTATCCTTTGCTTACGCGTATGTTATTCAAACTCGTAACTGAGAACGAAGGAGTCCATAAGAATAATTTACTTAGATACGTTAGACATATATTTTAAAGTCAAGATATGTAGTATAATGTACAAAAATTCAATACAATACTAAAAATTGTACTAATTTATAAAACCAATGATATAATGTGAAAACAGCTTTATCCGATTACTTTATTTATACTTCCTCCTGGAAGTGTAGTTAAACACCAATGAAAACATTTCCCTCATTAAACAGACGCTCATATTCCCGGAACTAAGAAACCTCATCTTCGTGTGAAAATTTCATTTTTGCTCATCTTGAAATTAAATCTTGTCGCAAAGAAGCGGTAATTAATCCTTTCTCAGGCTGTCTTCCTTTCTCAGAACATTAAAAACAATTCATTATTGTCAGAAAATCCCAAACTACCCATTAGGAATTTCTAAACTGTAAGCTCTTGTGATAAAATCAACATTGCAGAACATTCTGTGCAACTGGAAGCAAAATTACTGATCGGAAAGATTTTTTAAATTTTCTTCTCTAAAGTTTCGTAATTATTCTGCTCCAGGAAATAAATAATAATGTTTGCTAGATTAGTTTAATTCATCGTTTTGTTCAAGTATTTTGGTCCATAAATTAAATTATATTATCTCAGCCGACTTTCCGGAGATTTATGTTTCCATAATCATCATAAAACACCAAAACGTTGGCAAAGTGATATAATATTGTTTTAGTTTATGTACCAAAACCCATAAACATCATGATATATTCTACTACAGATAGTCATGAAATATAGCATATTAATATTAGTTTATTTATTCGAATCATAAGTGTTTTTTTAAATAAAAATACACTTATAAACCACAATTACATGTATAACGTTTTACTACCACAATATTTTAATGATCAATTCTAAGAGAGATATATTCATCTGGCACTGTCAGATCGTCAAAGCTGAATCACAATCACAATAAACGTCAGTTCTTACATGTCTCGAAAATTCAATGATTTTTTGTTAAGCATTGTTTACGTACTAAAATAGCACAAAAACTATTCAGACCCCAAACATTTTGTACCTGCTTTGATGTGTATGCATCCAGAACTTTTGATAAACAAATTCCGCATTCTTACCAACTAACAGCAATCACGTAACTAATTATCTTATTTTAATATTTTATAGACACGGCAGGCAGGAATGTTAATGGATTAGTTTGAATTCTTTACATTGAGTTTCATCTAATTGCAGTGTAAATGAAAATAACACTGGATGGTTTATACAAACGTAAATACGTTATGAGATATAGGAGCAAAAGCAAAGGAACGAAGGGAATAAGGAGAAATAAGAGGGGGAGAAATAATGAGAAAAAGGGGGGGAAATGTCGGAGAAATCGGAAAATAAATTAACATTATGCGTTGCATTGCTTCGTTGCAACCCATACAAATGCAACAAATCAAAGTGCATCGCCCTTGCACAAGGAAAACATGGAGAAATGGCCGCGTACCTCCCACGTCGTCGCGCCAAGTGCGCCGGTGCCAGCCTGCGTAATCTTTCTCTTTTTGGTGCCGAAACCCGGCGAAGTGTTTCCGGTGCCGACGGGCAGCGGCGTGGGGCTTCCCTGACCGGACGGCGGCAGCAGCGCCACCACGGCCGCAAACGCAAACGCGAACGCGCGCGCGGCGCAGCGAGTTTTCACCGCCTTTTCGGCACTTTCTCCGCTGGTGGGCGGCGGCGGCGGCGGCGGCGCCGGAAGGAAGTGTTGCCGAGGCGCGGGGCGTCGCGGGCGGAGACGCGTGCCGCGCCGCGAGAAAACGCGCGCCGACGCAGGCGACCGACGCGCCGCGTCGCGGTGACAGTCGAGATGACGAATGCGACGGAGGACGCTGAAAAGACGGTGAAGGTCTCGGCGGGTGGAAAATATTTGTGGAGGTGACGGTGAGGAATACGAGGATCCGAGGGGTTATTGTTCTTTACGTTGTGCGAGGCGAAGCGGACAAAGAATGAAAATATCGAGAGGTGTCTAATACCACAATTGTTATTTATACAAGGGCGTTGTAAGGGTTCTAATGATCTCGGGCGAAGGCCCTTAAACTTTATCATTAAAATCATTAAAGTCCGTAGTACATACATTATTTTTTTCTTAATTTTAATTATTCATATTTACTAACAAGATGTGAACTTGCTTCGGTTTGTTTTTTCATATTCCTCTCCCATAATTCCCTTTCATTATGCCCTCTCGTAATTCCCTCCGTTAGAGAACAGGTGACAAGACTCAACTTTTTCATATTTTCCCGTTTTCCATGATCCTCACCATCCAGGGAAGTTATGAATATCAGGCTTAGTATCGAATACAATAACAAGCTATAATGTATCGAAGGCAATGACAAGCTATAACGTATCAGTAAAAAATAAACATCTTTATTTTTTGATTATATTTGATAATATTGATATATCTGAACGGAGGGTATCCTCTAACTTATTATCTAAACTAAATTCTTTTAGTTTGTGCGGTCTTTAGGTTGTAACATACTAGATGATGTATTTGTGCGCACTGGGTTGTACCGTGGACGCGTGTTGCCTACTACGATACAATAACGCAATACCGTTAGTTAAACAGGTTGAACACAAATTGTGAAGATGGTAGAAATGGCTGGAAGAAATGAAAAGCTTTTAATCGTGGAAATATATTTTGGAGGTGTGAAATGTATTCTCTGATCGGTTACATTTCTCGGGTATAGGTGATATGCAAAAATAGAAACATTATAATTATTTCTATTTGAAAGCAGTTGTTTATTAATTAATAATTTTATCAAGGAAAAATTATAATGGAATTACGAATGTGGTCGCGTTAGTTCTATTGCCATTTTAACTACAATCGCAGGATGAAACATACATGTCTTATGCGATGACAGTCGTGGTGACAAAGATGGCGGAGATGGAAGAATAGTGAATCCATGTTTTAAATATATTTGTGGAGAATAGGAGAAGTATATAAATCAAATGGTCATTGTTTCGTAACCCTTACAGAACGAAGGTGATAAAGAATTAAAAACACTAACACTGTCTAAAATGAGAAACATTTTGCTGCCTGCTCATTTGTGAATCAAGTATATGACCGCGATATGCTCTTTACTTCTTATGACTAAATCGCAAGCTAAAAGCGCCATGTCTGACCGAGTGATAACAGAAATTGTGATGAAGGCTGGAAGGTCATTGAAGGCGCTCGATATGGAAATATATTTCTGAGGTGAGAAAAATTATCCAAAGCACTATTGTTCTGCACCTCTTACCGAACTTACCACATCTACAATCGTCAAATGTTAGTAAAACGTTTATTTTCCTTGTTAATAGTGCATTTACCGTTAAGGTGAAAAAAAAGCGTGTGCCTAACGATATGACGGTTAAAATGATGAAGACGGTGAAAAAGCCTTCGAAGACTTGTGAAGGTCTCTGGGGTAAGAATATTGCTGGATGTGACGATGAGAAATATACGATCAGGGTTTTTTAGGGAGCAATCAGCAGTAATCAACAGCCATCTCAACCATCTGTACATGCGCGAATGCACCGATGATCTAAAGAGGTAAAAATTTGTTGAAATATAGCTGTTGAATGCTGCTCGCACATTATGCATAAAGTTCTAATGTTTCGTGAACTTGCACGGTTAACGAGACAAGAACATCTGAAATGAAAGAAACATGTGGACCTTTGATAACGAAAACATTAATTTTCCTGCTTAATAATTTATATGCGCATTGTCATATTATGAGACTTGACGCATTGTCATTCATAAAAATTCCAGCGTTGTTTGAAAACATAAGGTCATGAAGTCCATAATGACTCCAAATGGTTTCAAAGTAGTTGGAGATAATCAATTTTCAGTCAATTTATTCGGTTCAGTTGCACCAGAGGATCCATTCCATTCCTTGTAAAAGCAGTGCATACCTTTATGGAGCCATCAGCTTGCACAGTGTCTTGCTGATAACACGGGTCCATAGCTTCGTATGGTTTGCGTCTCACCCAGACCGTACCATCAGCTCTTACCAATTTAAATTGGGGCTCATAAGACCAAGTCACAGTTCCCAGTCGTCCAGGGTCCAATCGAAATGGTCACGAGCTCACGAGAGGCGCTGAAGGCGATGTCGAGCTGTTAGCAAAGGCGCTCGCGGCGATCTTCTGAAACCTTGAAAATCATTTAGAAGCAAGTATATGTTTTGGTCAATTATAGTAACTGACATCAAAAACCTAATAAAATTTTATGAGACTCTTGTTTGGAAGGCTACAAGTGCATTGTAAATCAATTAATATTAGCTATGTTCGAATATTACATTACCTATTTGCCACAATCGCAAAATGAAAACATTCAAGCTATCTGCGGGTTTTATCTGCTCTTGTCAGCAGTCTTATTAAAATTGTAATAATTAAATATAGTTTCAGCGCGTAGCGTAGAAACTAGTACTTGCCTTCACTGTTTATTGAATGGAAGGTGTCACTTTGCTGTACACATACGGAAAATAGCACTTGTACCGCAAGGAAGTCATGGTCATATACAACTGGTAAAGTAGACCCAAGACAGTGAAATTATGAATCAACACGCCTGTCTCCTCGCTTATTGAGAATAGTCTAAAGAGTATCTCCTTGTAAATTTTCATGAATTAGTGCTACGAAAGCAATGTACTCAACTCAAACGAAAATGTCTGTGGCGTACTCCTCAAAATGCCATTATTTCATTCGTAAGCCAAGTCTCACTTTCTGCATTAGTACCATAAATAACTTATGTGAACTATTTAAATTTATCGAGCCTGCGCAAAATTCATTCACTCCACTATCAAGTTGAATATTATGCTGCTGTAACAATCTTGCATATGTCCGTGTTTGGGAAAAGTGACGATTCGGCCGGCACCAGCCCAAGGCGCGCCTCTAGTTAGTAGAGGATGAGGTGTCAGTCAACAAGTGAGAGTGTTCTCTCCCGCCGGCCCACACCACGACCACGGGCTCCTGCGGTCGTGGGAAATTGGTCGCTGGCGCTCGCTCCCCCCTCCCCCACTCACTTCCCACTCCGCCCCGCCCACGCCTCGCCCCCGAGGAGGACCTCGCTGGAGCGAGTCACACAATGGGACTCGCTGCAGAGCGAACATACGTGATTACAGTCTATTACTCTGTTGCGAAGTAAAAAAATCCTGTGTCCTTGGAAATAGAAACGTTGTTATGAAGGGAAAGTTCTTGACATTGCAGTTCTATGAAATGTCTCGAGTCAGCTTCTGCTGTGAAAACGTCTGTTCTCTTTGTAAGGGTTAGCTACTGTAAGAACGGGGTGAGAATTGTAGGGTTTTTTTATTGCACAAGACTGGCTCACGTTTCTTTTGTAATTTGGTATCTCTCTTTTTCTTGTGTAATAAAGAAACGAGTCAGCTTATTTTGTTGGACGTCGACCGAGGTTGGAGAAGTAACTTTTAACAAAGAAGAAATGTTCTAAAATTCATTTATATATGATTTTACCTACAAACACTACATCCAGCAGACAATATAACGAGACTACACAAGGAAGATAACAGAAACAATTTTGACGAATACATGACACAATACTTCATATTCCCTTCTAATACCACATTGTTTTTGAAGAAATAGTGACTTATGTGGTGAAGAACTAGGAGAGTTATACATTATATGTTTTCAATATTTATTTATTTAATAGGTAATTATTACAGACAAAATTAGCAAAACAAGCTAATTTTGTCTGTAATAATTACCTATTAAATGTTTTCAATATCTATATGACCTCACGTCTCCAAAGAATTTTATAGATACTTCAGTACCAGTTTTAATGAACTTCTCAGATGAAAAACGCAAATCAAAAATGCAACATTCATTTATGTTATGTTCTGGATGACAGCACAACGTAAGATGCGTCAATTTAAAAGAAACGTTTAGGAAAATTATAGTTATAGTGAAGGTTATCTCAGAAAATAATATTTATTTTTGCAATAGTCAAAACTTGCAGTTTTTCTTCAAAGATCGCAATTTCTAGAAATAGATTATTCTATTTTTAGTTCTATAAGTTTTCTAAATGTTATTTATTAGCCTTGTATTGCTAATATCTCATTATTCCTTTGTACTCTTCGCTTATCTTACAATCGATCCAGTAGAACCACATCGCTCCGAAGTAGCAAGCTTTCCGCCTGGACTGAAGAGAAATTTGGCCACCTTGCTCAGCTGAAGGCAGCATGGGTATGCTACAAGCACCAATCGTCAAACAGGCTGAAGCTCGCCTACAGGTTGTCACGGTCTCCTACCGGTATTGAAACATCTGCAAACCTGTGTTGTAGCTTCTGCCTATCTGCTTTCTCTGACCAATAGCTTGTCCATCTGTGCGTAATATAGAACTCAAAAATTATATTCCAAATGACAGTCTTTCACCAAGAACCGGTCGATGTTTATTAATTTATCCCCAAATATTTGTGGCTCAATTTGCAAGAATACACCAGGATAAAATAAAAATTGTTTATTTTTTATATTACAATTAATAATTTTTTATGTAAGTGAAAGATGAAAAAGTTCAATAAGAAAGTGAAATGGAAAAATCCTACGTATGCTTGCTCTCACTCCATACAATTCATTTTTGTATTATTGTCAAATTATTGAACTAGTTCACTCCAAGTCGCACTTTACCATAAAGACGCGTCCTAACATAAAAACGTAGAACAGTAGATTCATAACAACGTACTCTACGCAAAGCTTCCAAAGTCATTTTGGTTTTGCAGCACGTAATTGAAAACTTAATGACTAATTTACAAGATCGCTACAGTATCAGCATTGAAAATGCAAAAATCTGTCCAATCTTTCTCTCATTAAAGATTACTGACATTCACATCATATTGAAATAAAATTTTTTAGACAGAGTACTTTTTTATTAGTAACTCAAAATAATCATTTTAACGAGGACTACATACGTAGTTATTACTTACGCTACGAAATGACACGCGAGTACTGTAGGGTTCATATTGTTGAAGGACTTGAAGCACTCATAATATGAGACACACATCAACCAAAATCGAGGTTTTAAGAATTACAAATATCTATTGACTGATTGATAGTGATTTCGGGTGCGTCAAGGGTTAAGGGTCATTTGTTCCGTAAGTGTAGTTCA
Source organism: Gryllus bimaculatus (assembly GCA_017312745.1). Lineage (NCBI taxonomy): Eukaryota > Metazoa > Arthropoda > Insecta > Orthoptera > Gryllidae > Gryllus > Gryllus bimaculatus. The sequence goes on from BOPP01000075.1 coordinate 5,044,100, forward strand.
TTCGTTATTCTCGGTAGGTCACAGTGATCTTCCCCCAGAGACATCAGTTGAAGTGTTAGTTTCAAGCTATTCATATTTATATTGTAAACCGTCTGTCTCTGTAAACCTTCCTCGTGTGCTTTGCCGCCCCGCCCCGCCCCTCCCCGCCCCACTCCTACCTTGATCTACCTCGTCCTACCACTTCCGCCTATGCTCCTGCCCACGCCGCTAATCCTCAATTCCAAAAAACATAAATGCATTACCGGATGCAAATCAAATTAAATAACATTTGTTTACAAAATTTAAAGATGCAATTTTGAATCATAAATCCCCTGGATTTTCTCTTTGCTGTCCAAAACTATCACCACGACATCCGGTTTAAATTGTTGCTCGCGTTATTTAGTTTTGCTGAAAGGAATACACAAACACACATCTTCAGTTACACACATTAAATTTTTTTCTTTCATTCATACGTTTCTACCAACCTGTGCTCTATTTATTACAACACTCCAACACATCAATGTACAACGATAAATTTAACGAGGCATATTCCTAAAGAGCGACGTTAAATTGAACTTACACTGTATCTCTTGACTCGCGCCAAGATGTAATTTTCCGCAAGGAATCGCACAAAAGTAAAGGTGGTCTTCCGTCGTTACTCCAGACAGGTATTTACGTCTAACAAATGAGTCTTGCTCTTTAAGCGAAACGAGTGTCTTGGAGTCCAGTACCAGGCTCGGCGTGAAAAAATGTAAATTACCGAAGCGCGAGAAGAGATATCGAAGATATAAACCGGTGTTTATTGTTTTTTTACCCGGAGGGGAGTGCCACAAGAGGGGTATAAGTAGAGCTACAATGCCCATATTTGGTTTGCATAATTCAAAGCCGTTGAAAGCTACCGGAAGTATGATTTTGCACAGAAAGTTGCTTGATATATTATTTAGTGATTTATGGCTCGTTAGCAACTTTTATAATTAGTCCCGCCGATGTAGTGTATGTTGTAACCAGAGAGATGGAAAAGTTCCTTCTCTAATAGTACGTAAGACCCAGCGCCGACCTACCCGTCTACTTGCGGGGTTTCTCCCTCCAGATATTGCCTCAAGCGAGACACCGCCCCAGCTGGGGTAAGCTCTAAGCTTGCGACTAGTCTTCTGACATGTGGTGTGCGTGCAATTGTAATTATGTTCGAAAGGAGAGAAGGGGACAAAATGATTGCGCGCTGTCTGTAGCGCATGTGTTCTCCAACATTTTGCCTGGTTTTGATTTGCGTAACCAAGGAAAACTACCAATCAGAGCAGAAGGCACCCAGAATTGTTCTCTAGACAGTGACTGAATTTGACCTAGCTACGCGGATAGTGTTAAAAAAATTCGCCATCATGGGGACTCTAACTCAAGGCTGTCCCACTCAGAGACATAGAAATGCGACACTCTCACTTTGCATTCCTGTTTTCAAGTGGTTGGGAGACTCTCCGGGTTTTTACTTGATGAAAATTCCGGCAAGATATTTTCCATTTCCCTTTTGTTTAATCAGAAATTGGTATCTCAAACTGTTGATTTTGATAGAACTTCTTCCAGCACAATACGTCGTACATAGTCTGTACAAAAAATACAAGGACTGTGCGACTCCATTTGATTTCAGGGGAATCCACTTAATATCTATAGGTTTCCTCCAATGAGTTTCAATATACTACATAGAGTGGCTGTCCCTAGAGTTTCAGCGCTCTTGGTGGAGGCACGCAGAACTAAGGACCGCAATGCTTTTTGCAGTCAAAACATACGAGTGGCTGTGTATCCTGTTGGTAACCGACCGTAATCAGCGCCTAACGTAATGCTAGAATACTTTGGATCTTAAAGTGCGCTGCTTTGACTGCAAAAATCATGGCTTCAATTTAATTAAAAAATAAAGGCACTTCATCCACTCTATGTAGTGTAGTCTAGCTTGTTTGTTTCCTCAGATCTGCTGATTATGATGCTATTTCCCGATTGTTGATATCGCCATGTGTTTATTAGCTACGTGGTTATAGTGAAGTGCGATTATTTTGTTTTGTCGATTTCAAAATGAATGACCTGAAAGGGCAATGACTTGCTGTGATTTTTTTTGTTAAACAAGGAAAATATGCGACAAAAACTTTTGCTATGCTGAACACGGCTTAAGGAGATGTTGCTATGAAACCTATGGCACTTTTCATGTGGTGTGAACGTTTTAAAGATGGTCGACAGACCATTGAAGATAATGGACGTTCTGGACGTCCTCGCGTCAATTGACGACCCACACGTCAACAAAATCAATACCCTTGTGCAAGAAAATAAACGTCTGGCTGGCAGGGAGCTTGCGGAAGAGTGTGGGATATCAGTTGAATCTTGTCACGAGGTTTTTACTGAGAAATTGAAGATGCACCGCGTTGCTGTGAAATTTGTGCCACGTCTGATGATGGATGAACAAAAAAGCGAACGTGTCCAGCTTTGTCAGGAACTGCTTGAACGTTGAGAAGAATATGAAAACGTCTTGTCCAATATCAAAGCAACGATGAATCATGAGTTTATGGTTACGACATCGAAACAAAGATCCAATCGTCCTAGTGAACGGGTAAAACGTCCCCTAGATCCAAAAATCGCGCCAAGTTCGGTCCAAGATCAAGGTGATACTGACATATTTTTTACGTTAAGGACATTGACCACCACAACTATCTCCCTGAAGGATTCACAGTGAACCAAAATCACTACATTGAAGTTATCAAACGACTGAAGGACGCCATCCGTCGGAGAAGGCCAGAAATGTGGAGGTGTGGTGACTGTTTTTTTCATCATGACAACGCTCGAGCACATTCACCACTCAAAACTCGTGCGTTTTAGCCAAAAACTCTATCACTGTTCTTCTCCACCCTCCCTACTCACCTGACCTTGCTCCTTGTGACTTTTTGTTCCCCAAACTCAAAAGAACCTTGAAAGGAAGAATATTTTAGACGATTCCTAAGATCATAGCAAATGTGACGAAGGATCTGCAGGACATTATAAAAGAAGAAAGCCAGGACTGTTTCAACAAGTGGAATCACGTTTAGAATAAGTGTGTGTATTGGAGTAGGAGATTATGTTGAAGGGATCCAGACCACTAAGTTGTTAAGTGAAGTACGTATTGATGATGACGTCAGCCGCAATTGTTTTAACAGCCCTCGTATAACACAATAACATGTTAAACGTTCTAATTAGAATCTTGAGTTTCTACGTTTATATTTCATTCCATTACCGATTCAAATTCAACAAAATTATCTTATAGCCTTTGTCATTGTAATTAAAATAAATTCAGAATTGTAATAAATAATATATATATTATATATATATAATATATATATAATATATATCTATACTGATGTATCTATACAGGTCTTAATAAATCTCGTGAATTCTAATAGCATTTGTCTAATTAATCTATAATCATGCTTCTTAGCCATTGCTCTTTACAATCTTTGATGAACGACTGAGATTTCTAATTTTTCTGAAATTATAGATTAAAGTGAGTAACACACAATGAAATTGCAAGAAATGAATATTTTTTAGTCAGCCTTACTCTCTCTCAAAAAGAGTGGCTCCGTTCCAAATTCGGCCTGGAGTGAATGCAGAGGAAGTTGCGTGACCGAGTGAACAGAAACCGAAAAATTACAACAACTAAAAAAGGACGCGCGATCTGTTGTTGCGCAGACCGGCAGCCGTGGGACATTCCTTTCCCCGCTCGACACTTTCGACGGCCAAGTTCAATGCCGTGCGCCACTTTTCACGCCTCCTTCGTTCAACCTCCCTCCCCCTTCCCCCCTCTCCCATTAATCGGCAGCGCATCGCTTGAGGGGGCTCTGCCAGACAGGAGTATCGCAATAGACGGTATTATGTGGGATCTCCATTAGTACCAACTCTTTTTAATATATTTGTATCTGATATATCTTCACTAATCAATTCATAAATTGTTTTATTTGCATACAACACGTCAGTCTATACATCTCATAAAAATGTACCTGTAGGTAGAGATAACCTACAAGATGATATAAATGTCCTCTATGATTGACTCAATAGATGAAACATAGTTATTAGTTACTCTAAATGTCAGGCTAAAGGTTTCACTCTAAGAAACAATAGTAATTTATACTCTAATTCAAAACGGCAGAGCAATTAGCTTGCTTCCTACTTCACAACCAGAAAATATTTTGCACTTTATTTTGATTAACCACTCATAGGGAAAGATCATATTACGAATTTAAAAAAATACTTTTATCAAAATGAAACTATTATTCCCACTAATTAACAGAATCTCTAAATTAAACGTTGAAACATTCTTATCAATATTCAGATATATAATACAACCTTCAATAAGATATACTTGCCCCATTTGGGGAGGTGCTGCTCCAAAACTCATTCACAAATTGCAAAATTATACAAAATAAATTTCTGCATTGGGCAGTCTGTGCACCGTGGTTTATAAGAAATGTACAATTACAGTCTCTTACAAAGATTTATTAGAATTACAAGAACTCTTAATTCAAAAGATAAAAATGTGAATATTAAAAATCTCAAAAATGTCTACTTCTTATACTCTTCTCCTATTATACTCTTCTCCAGTTTGTGAACTATTTAAACTAGGGAAAAAAACTTCAATAAATTCAAAAATCAAATTTCAATTTTTAAAAGATATACTACAACCTTCCAAATTTGACTTCTATATATAACTAACACACACTACACCATTTTTTCTTTAAAAAATAAAAATATTGTATTTAATCAATTAATAAAAATGCTATAGGTCCCTTTAAGGGCATTCCTCACTACTTATTTAAATTTAAATTATCGTCTTAAAAGTTAATTCATTTATTAATTAGTTATTACTTGATTTATCTATATTTATGTATCCCATACCTTGAAATATTCTTTCTGTAATCCAACAAGTATTTTTTAAAGTCGCTTTTATGTCCTACCTAAACACACTACCGTCTGCGAATACGTACTTAGCAATATACATACTGAGAATTTTGTGTAATGCTGCGGAAAAAACGAGTGTTTTGTAAGTTCATCAATCCATTTTAAGTACTATATATTTGCATGTCTCATTGATCTTGGAGCATATCAAGGGGCAAGAATATGTACCAATAGAAATACAATAGTAAATCGCTGGGGTTTTTCAATGCGGGGGTCGTAAAACCTCCCAAAACACACACTTTATATAATTTTGTTAAAACATTTAAGAAGATTCCAAATAAAAATAGTACCAATTGATTTATCTTGTTACGTACCGCATGAGTTATTTATCACATCTTGTGGGGAGTGAAATCCCTAATCGATTTTTTCTTACAATTCTGTTTGAATGTTCTGGAAGGTGCAGGCGCTCCAGTAGTAAAATACACGTCGAATGACACCTTTCTCGCTCCGAATGGTAGACATACAGACACACACAGGTTGGTCGAGTACTAAATGTGGGATTGAAAGATCTCTCACACCATTAATATGCACATTTTCAGCAATTTGTAAATACGATTGTCTTTGTGAGTTAATGTGCTTCAAATGCCCTCTAATGAGTAGCACTTAAACACCATTTTCTTAAAAACGGCTCCAATTTTTTCGAAGGAAATTTCCATTTAGGACGAGGTTTTACTATTCGGTAATATTCTTAATATGATATTTCCGTTCTTATTAGTAAAGCGAAAAATTATGAAAATGTTAAAAAGCAGTACTTTGGGCGGCGAGCGATAGCGGCTGGCAAGGGTACGTGGCAAATCCGAGTTCCTACCCGAGATAAAAGGAAATAGAAATCAAATACTGAAAAGTCTGTGTCATTTTGTAGCACCAGTAATGTATGTTGATATTCTTATTTTATCTTTATTTAGTGTCCGTAGAGTGTACATGAGGATGTTTACTTATTCTCACGTTCTTCATTGGCTTAACTGTGTGTGTCATATACCTGTTCGGTGGTTCTGCATTCCCGTCAAGCACCACTCCATTAGTTATTTAAATGCACTGCTCCCCTGCTCTTCCATGGACGCTTTTGGGAACCAGGTTTGAAGGTGAGGGAGTGTGAGCAGGTGGGCTTCAGCGTACGACTTTAGAATACGGTCTGCTCTAACAGGTTAGTTTGAAAGAGCCGCGTGTCATCTCTCTCTTACAATTTAAGAGTCCGTTGTTACCTTCCCACCAAAGCGTACTCGTTGCGTGAGCAGGTCTTGGTCGTCCTCAAAATGACACTTACGATTCAGGTATTCTGACGTCTTCTTACATTTCAGCATCCTTTCATGAACTACATTCCTCACAGTATCCCATTCTCAAGAGCCACTCACAAGAAATGCAAGTTTTATTGTTACTCTAATTCTAATTATTTTTAACGTCTCAGCAATAAAATAATGGTGATACAACAACACATTCTTTCTTGCACTATTGGAAAGAGCTACGTAATACATCTTCGGTGTCTTCTAGCATCTTTAAATTGACAATATAGGTTTATATCCGCTCGCCCGCTCGCGGCTTTGATTTGATTAAGAGACCGATTGGGTAAATACTAGAATTCAGAAGGTTGGAAACCAGGAGAGGTTACTAAGTATGTGAACTGATGTTACTACAGTGCCTCTGACCGGGAGGTCCTAGTTTCGAGTCCCAACATAAGGAAAATTTTCGACACTAGCTTTATCAACTAGGTCGAATTATGACTCTGTCTGGAGGATAATTCTAGAGGCCGGATGCTCTGATCAGTAGTTTTCCGTGGTTTCTCCGATTAATACCAGTCGCATGCCGGGGCAGTACCCTAACAAACGGGCCACGAACCGCGCGCGATATTCCTTTCTCCTTATCGTATCCTCACCCCTTACAAACACACACTAACGTTCACTACACGAGCCGGGAGTCTAGTCAGGAGCTTGCGTATAGCTTGTGTCAGCTAGAACGGTGACCCGTTGGTGGGAGAAACCTCGCTATCCGATGGTAGGTCGGCGCCGGATCCAACAGGAAAAGATCTCCGCCACCACTCGAGAGAGAGAAAAGACATGCGGGACTAATGGGAACTTACGGGACTAATGACCTCGGCAGTTGACGTCCTCCTAATCACAAACAACCAACCAACCAGTTGTAAGGTTAGAATACTTTAGGTTGTAGGGATTGTAATGGCTTAAAGGTTTCGGCTTAGCGACATATTACCAGGTTATGCAATTTAGTAAAAGCGCAATTATTATCTATCCCAAATAAAAAACATAAATGAGTATATTGCATCTACATTTCAGGGTTTCTAAGACATGGGATTTTGGTAATACAATGGAACAACACTGTAGGAAGAACAGGTATATTTTATTCAAACTTCAATCTTCACGTATCATATCTTCACGTTTCATATCTGCCACGTATTAGATATCTATTTACCTGCAAATTGCCTGAAAATATTCTGAGTAATTCTCGAAGTAATTAGTAAATACCACCAAATTACTCAGATACATCATTATAGAATTTCTTGTGACATATTGTTTTCTTCACTTTCTCTTCGAAATACAAATCACAAAGACTAATATTAGAGTAGGGGGATGTGTCAAGGCCATCTCTGAAGTTGTTAAAACCAACTAACAATGACACCTATGTGAATTCTAGCATTGTCATGAAATACTATGGCGTTGACCAACAGTTCTGGTAGTTTCACCTGCTCTGCACGTCCAAGATGGATCCACAGAGATGTCATATAACATTATACTGTACATTTACAGTACGTTCCTCACGAGCTACTGACTCATGTGAACGCCTTGACTGTCTACATGGCAGTGACAATTCACTTTGTGGGAGTCGGAGTTCGTCGAACCCGTTGTCTCCGTGATGAACCAAAAGGACGTCAAACCGCTTCTTAGTTTCAGGATATTTTCGTGCCGCCTCATTAGAAACAGCCATAAAGGACTATTGACTTCTATATCAATAATTGGGTTGTTCCGCTTGTTCTCATATTGCGCCTACCGTCCGAATACTCATACTCAATGTTTCACTGCGTACGTCACTTCTAACTTCACACGTCAGCAAGATTATAAGGAAGAGGTCGCCCGCCATTTCATATTTTCTATTTACGTGCCGTGTTATTAAAGAGTAACATTTTTTATATCCTTGGAACCAGCTTTATATATGCGTTTTTGCCGGGTTTTGTGGTAAAGATAACACGTAATTTTGAATGGAAATTCATTTTTTGTTCATTGAAATGCAATCCATCAGCTTCTAGACACTTCGCCCATCGTTCATGTAAGTTATGAATACCATGCCAGAAAAACTGCTTTTCTTTAACGACAAACTATTGGTTGAGCCATTCTCGAACTTTCTCGAAATTGCTGGAGTGCTGCTCTGCACGCGCGTGCCCTGATAATGCGAAGAGGTTATCGTCAGATGGCGCCAGGTCGGGGGAGTACAGCGGGTGCGGGAGGATGTCCCATCCATGCTATTTTGTCCCATCCATGTTATTCACTGGTTTTGCTGTAAGAGGTGTCACATTGTATGCTGTCCAAAGCGCGTGGGACCCAATTACCGAGTTTATTGATCTTCTCCGTTGCTCGTTAATCTCTCCTGATGGTTTCGTGTGACACAATTAATGCTTTTACCAGCTGCTGTTGAATTTGTGTAGGTCTTCATCCACTAACGTCTGCAATTCCTCTTCTTCGCACTATTGTGGCAGACCACAATACTGTCTTTCACATTGAAATCACCGTGTTTCAATTGTATCATATGTTCTAAACGATGGAGTGTGTTCACCATATGTTTCCGTCAGCAAACGATGACTTTCCACACCTTTTTCATTTGACTAAATAAGAAAAGCAATGCGCAATGAAAATGTTCTTTTTCGGGCACAAACTTCGACATGATCACTGAACGATTCAACACAGTCACTAGTGTTTGGCTGACTTAATTTGTGTGTGTTGAAAGGTTAATGTCAGACAAAAAAAGGCGTAGTTTCAAAATGATACGCTGAGTACTGTTCACTTAGTGAAACCGGAAAAGACTTATTAAAAACAATAATGATATCGATGATAGTCATGACAACAATAAGTTCATTGTATCATCCTTGATATCCTTTTCATTGATAAAAACAAAAGCGAGGCATTTATAATTTTATTGCAGTTTGTCTGACCCATAAAATCAGAAATATTTAATGAAAGGAAATAAGAAAGTATGAGAAGCTTGCGATTCAATTGAAAGGGATCTGGTGGTTTGAGAGAGTTGACAATGTAAGCTTTCTTCAGACTTGTCCATTGTCCGAAAGCAGTTCTGCAGTAAGCTCAAGCAGAATAGTGTGAATTTCCTTTCCACACGAGCTACATATTGTCCTAAGCCACCCAAGAACAGGTTATAATGTCCACTTTCTACCCAGAGAAGTGTAATAATAATAATAATAATAATAATAATAATAATTAGAATTGGAATGAGGATTCTCTAGGTATGCAATTTTCAGCTTCTCGGTTCCAAATTCGTGCGTCCGTTCAGGTCAATTTCTCTACCTCAAATACATAAGGAAAACACAGCAGCAATATAATTCGGCAACCTGAATACTTTTATTATTCATTAAAGCTGTTAAGAAAGAGTATCTTGGCTTCCTCTTAATGCTATTCCAACACAACCATGAAAGCTACTGTGAGCAGAAGCAGATCAACTATGAGGAAGATTATTAGATCTCTTTTTTCAGATAATTATATGTTTATCTTGCATTTGAAGTGTCAGCAAACTTTATCAACTTACAATAAGGTTATCAACGATAGCCAACTTCCTCTATTAACTACACATGACGATTCTCGGTATTGCAATCACTGTAATTTATTGATAACTTAGCGTTTCCGAATGCGTACGCTCTCACGCGATCATTACTACGCGAGCAAAACGCAAGTTATCCATGGAGGTGCCGGTGTCCCCTACTCAGTATCTACGCCGGGGAGGGGCACATCTCCCCTGTCGGAACAAGTTCAAAGTTCTCTTCTGGTGTCCCGACATGTGTGGTAATGCAATGCAGCGAAGTAGCCATAACACCCGTAACTTTTTTTTTTTCGTAATGCCACATATTTAAGTTGAAAGTGTTTTTCGCCTTCCATAAATTAGTTCACTGAAACTGTATTTATTTACATTATTTTGGCACTAATCTGTATTGTACTATGTTTTTATTATTTAGTGTTATGTATTTTATCAATTAATACCATTTCAATCTAAATCCTCTTCTTTCAATTGCCTGTATTTTAATATATTAATTTCTTAACACATTTCTATTCATGTAACTAACTGGTGGGCATGTTCATCCACCTTGTCATGCTAGAAAATAATTTGTAATTTTATGATATTTTTATTCTACTATTTTGACACCATGTATCGTTTTAGTGTGCCAATAGTTACAGTATTATTACAATTAAATTCCCTTAAATTTGCCTATTTACTATTAGTATTTTTAATTTTAATTATTTACATGGAAAAGATATAGATTCTCTGAGAGTCGGTACATCACAAGAAAAGCTTAAAAAGAAGCGTGCGTATTAGAATACATTAGATTTATTATTAATTCTGCAATTAAGTATCGCAGCTTGGTGGCAAATATCTTGATAGCTCTATGTGATGCACTGTAGTACATCTGACGCAATCATTTTCCGCTATTATGCGGTAAATTGAACATTATTTTCTCTACACATCCTATGTTTCAATGAATCTATTACGTTGCTTGCAATATTATTTTTTTCGTTATTTAGACTTAAACGCCTTTTAACAGCTGATGTCATTGGCGTCTACTTGTGCTGATTTAATGAGTGACAGCGATTATGAAAATGAGAGGAATGATGATGCAATGGTGCAAAGAGCGGTAGGGAAAACAGGAGAATCCCGAGAACACCAGTCAAGAGTTCGCTTTATACCCCCACAAATTCCACGTGGATTGGTCGGGAATCGAAAAAATGTATAATACGCAAAATTACAACTGTATATATTCTTAAACATACCTATCATAAATTCATACAAGATACTTTTCACTGGGATTACTACTTAAAATTTTATTCTTTTTTGTCTAACTTTTTATTCATTTTTGGTCATATATTCCACTAAATCTGAAATTTGCGTACTTTTTGTGTCATGACTAGACCTGCAGGTTTCTTAGTAGATAAACGCTTCTTTTTTTAATTATCAGTATTTATCTATCCAGTTATGAATGTTTCTTCAGAAATTTTCTTTCAATAAAAGTATACTTATCAAACAAAACAAATTAAACGTTTGAGCAAGACTCCGCTACTCCGCTTGTATGCAAGAACTATTGAAAGCAAAAGCACATTCAGGAATTTCTCACATCAAGAGCACAATCAAAAATTCAATTACAAAACACAAATAAAGTAAATAAATATATTGTTGTGAAACATACGTTGTTATCAAGAAAGGTTTGTTTTGAAGGATTTTCGAAGATAAAGAGTTTGCAGGGATAAGGCATTACCTTTTCACTTGGAACTTTACAAATTCACATACCTTGCGTTCATGTATAAATTCAAGAAGGCAAAGGTTGTAATTTCCATTGAATGTAAAAACTCTAATGATTTATTTTTCCACGTGCTTAAATTAGGCCATCAGGTGCGTACTAATTAATTATCAGAAAACATGGAAGACGAAAATCAGTTTAAAGAACAATTAAATTATAAGATCATTATAGTTGAAAATTGTATGTTGAAGCAAAAATATTTGTATAAATAACGTACTAAATATCTATAAAAGTGTCCTATTCTGAATAAGTTTATATAAGAATGTTATGTAAATGTACTTGCTTAAGATATAAATATCTACCATATATCAATTAAATCGTTGATTAGTAGTTCCTTGGAATTTTACTTTATATACCAGTAGACCTACGCAATCACAGAAGATCATTTCCAAGTGAAAAATAAATGTAAAGATTATTTTATTCGATATGTCATCATTTCAGTTTTTGCAATTTATTCAATGTTGCCTGTATGTTAAATGTTTTCTACTCTCAAAAAGAAAGACACAAGATCGCTTTTCATGTTTCATATCGTTTAATTAGAAAATAAATAAATTTATTAGAAAAAATATATAAGAAGTTTATTTAGATCCTCTAAGAAGACTCAGAAAGATAATTTTATTTTATTATTTAATCTATCGATGTCAACAAATAATTCATAACAACCAAAGAACAAAATATTTATTCACAATTAACAATTGAACATTACATAAGCATATCGAACTTACAACTAAGTGTTACAAAATATTGCACTTTCAGAAGGAGACTAGAGTTTAGCTTGTCCTCCAACAGGTTCGCACGGATTCTCTCCTCCTGAGCGATCGACAAAATGACCTCACGAACTCTCAACGATCGTGGTTTTGATTCTTCCCCCTTCCTCATTTGTCGACAAGCTCACGATTTCGAGAATGCGAGAACTTATATACTCGATAATATATTCGTTCCTTGATTCATTTTCATTAGAAATCTTCTGCAAAGTGTTCATTTTGTGTTGTCACATTGAAACATTTAGCGAACGAATACATTCTTAATCCGGTGGATATAAATACTGAAAATGATACACAAAACAATGCTGACATTTGGTGGCATATCCAGAAAAGTATTCTCGTGACTTGTTAACATATTACACAGATTGTATAGCGATTATATCTTAGCTACAGATATTGATTATAGATTATTGCCTCTACGTGTTATAATTCCGCGTTAATATAATTACTGTAATAAAATCTCATTTAATTTGATTTTTCTGCTAAAAGTGCTGATTGAAATGCTAATGCAGAGTACTGATATTTACATTGGCTTGTTTGACATTGTACTAAACCATCGGTTAATGGCACGAACGGGCAAAATATCTCGGGAATAAATAACTTTGAACATTTGAACAGTTGTTTGCCAGCAATCCCAATTTTTATTTAGTCGAACCATTTATGCTCATTAATCTAATGTATAGATAACTAATATTTTAAATTTTCAAATAATTAATATTTCAAGAAACATTCAGAAATCAAGTCAGTTTATATGCAGTGAGCAAAAAATGCAAGCATAATTTCGAAGTGCTGTGTAATTAAAACCTTCCTGCATTTCTTATTGAAAACATCCGACAATAAATGTTCCTGTAAATAGATGTTTACTTAGTGAACACAACATCGACGTTTCAAATCATTCATTGCATGCACGTATTTCTAGCGGTTTTCTTATAAGCTTACGCGAGTTTACAATTCGCTAATAAAAAACGCCACGGTAGAAACGAGCAGCGGTATTTCGCGGTGTCTGTTCCGCTCGCGCTCCCGGAAAAAAACTCGGCGGAGATGGCGGTGTGGGGGTGGTGCATGCACTGGCACGCAATGTGTGTGTGTGTGTGCGTGCGTGCGCGCGTGTGTGTGTGCGCGCGCGCGCGGGCGCGTCGGGTCCGGCGGGTGGCGGGCGGCGGCGGTGTGTACCAGCGCTCCCTGCCGGGCCTTGGGATGGCCCGCTTTCGCCGCCAGCAGTCACTTGTTGCTTCTCTCCGCGCGGCCCCGATCGGCGCCGACAGTAGGCCATGGCGCCCGCGTCTCCGCCCCCGCCTCCGCCGACGCCGCAGTCTCCGCTGGGGACCTGCGCACGCAAGGAGCGTGTTTGCATTTGGACCAGGGCGACTACAGACTGGCGGGGGGGCACAGAACCAGATATTCCCTTCAAACTAGTGGTGCTGCAACAGAACATACGTTCTCTCATTATTTCTAAATTTGCAATTTTAAAAAATTCAGAGAGTTCAACAAAAATGAGATCCGCTATTCTTTTAATCATCCCTTCTTCTATACGTGAAGAAATTATTATTGTCAGAAAATATTTGCTTTACAGTATCAGTAACGTTTTACGATTTCTAGAGTGTATTTGGGAATGTAATACTTTTGTCTTGGATGAAAAAATCAATACGCTAAAATTTGTCAATAAAATGTTTATGTTGATTGTGGTTAGAAAAAACTTTAATACCACATTTACTTAACTTTCAGCGCTTCTTTACCGAAAACGGTTACACAGAACGCATCAAAATATTTAATAGTGAGCCCTGTGGGAGCAATAACTAACAGAGCGTCTTATATACGAGTACTTGTCATCCGTACATATCAGTTATGCAAGAAAAGAATAGATGGGGAAATGTTCTCTACAGTTATATTTTATTATAACTATGTGCTCTAACGGTTATTTTAATAGAAAAAGTAATCTAATGCAATTCATTTAATTAAATGCAGTGACATTTTATTAGCAATACGTAAAAATTATTTAAAAATTCTATTGTGAAGTTCGGACATTTCTCCTCTTAAAATATTCCCGACATCTTTCTGAGATATAAATAAAAATATTAACAAATTAACAATGGAACATGATTCTCAGTCAACGATACTATACAGTCTCAAAAGAGTTTGTTTAGTGCAGAGACACATGTTTCCTTTATGAACAAGATAATTTACATAAAAATATTTACAAAAGTAGAAACTAGTGTTCGTGAACAGTTCAGTGCAATAGAGCGTGAAAATATTCGCTTGAAACTTAACGCTGCTCCTTTTAAGAAAATATTAATCACTAACCGCTTATAGTTAATAACACACTTTATTTTCTGAGTATTTAATATGCTCAAAATACTTCAATTTGTATTATCTTTTTGCTATTATTAGAAACCAAATATTTCATGAATATAAGAAAGGAGGTGAGTTAATTAAAATATACGCATCGACTTCCTCCTTAGGTGGTCCTTTTCTGTCATTAAATAAATATTTTCAGAAATAAATAATTTGCAGTATACATGACACTATAATTTTAAAATGCAAGTTTTGTATTAAGACTATCAGAACACATTGTTAATCACCTAAAGCATGTCCATGTTTAGATATACTATTGACGTAGAGAACAGTTATGTATTTGGAGCTAAATAGTGAATATTGAACTAGTTCTAAAAATATTTTAACTGAAACGTTTTAAAAAATATTGTAGTAGAATTTTAATGCATGTATAAATTGTTCTTAAATATATAAAACGTTCCTTCAATTACTTTGCAATATATGATGAGAGTCCGCCGTTTGAATTCTCCTGGTACCAAAATGGGATTGATATGTTACTGTTAACAATATCAGCTATAGAACAATTTTTATAAGAATGAACCATTTTGACAGCTAATGCTGGCTACATAACTGAAGGTTCTATGGTCGTTGTGCCCTTCAGCCCATTTGACTCTCCTTCCTTCAGTCGTTCGATAGCAGTGAGCTGACTTGTAAATGGTATCGACCCTTCCTTTAGTGATGTCCTCGTCGGCGAAAATATAGTCCCCCGTGAGAAATAATTGGGATTTGGAAGTGTAATGCTACTGTGCTCTTCTGTAAAAATTCGTTTTTTTTAATATGATAATTACATTGAATTTACTTTTCGGGTGATAAATTTATTTGAAAACCTAGTCTTGATTGTCCGACACGTACTGTCACAGGAGTTTCCTGGTCTCGTGGGGTAAAATGGCGACCAGTGATCCAGAACGCTACGTAGTTTACATTTCATAAATTTATTTTTTAACATAATTTCACGGTTGTGAACCATGAAAGGCCATGGCGTCTTAACGGTCGTCATGTACAAACACAACACTTTAAGAAGAGGCATTGTTGAACAGCTGTTACGGTGGAAGGATACGTTTCTGAATTTCCTGTGATGTTCACTTGTTTAGAGATCTGTGATTCTGGCTCATTCTAAGGCTGATTCTTCTATACTCAGGTCTGCGACACGTACGTGGGTGCGGCGCTCAGAAGCCGCTGGGGTGGCGGCTGAAGATGCCCTCGTCGACGTCCTCGAGCCCCTCGCCGAAGCCGATGTCGTGGTCAGGGTGCGGGTTGGGCTGTGGCTGCGGCAGCCTGAGATGAGCGCCGGGCGCCAGGTGGTTGCTGGGCGTCGCGTGCGGATGTGGGCGCGGGAACTGGTGCTGCGGGATCGAGTTTTGAGGAAGCGGGTGTTGAGGAAGCGGGTGTTGAGGAAGCGGGTGTTGAGGAAGCGAGTGTTGAGAAAACGGGTGTTGAGATAGTGGGTGTTGAGATAGTGAGTGTTGAGAAAGCGGGTGTTGAGAAAGCGAATGTTGAGGAAGCGGGTTTTGAGGAAATGGGTGTTGAGAAAGTGAGTGTTGAGGAATGTCATGAAGCGGTGGGAGCGGGTGCGCCGTCGTCAGTTCCACCCCGGGCACGCCGTCGGAATCCCGCGCGAACAGCCCGTTGTGGCCGCCGTGGTCGGAACCCCGCCCGAAGTGCCCGCCGCCCACCCCGCCCCCGCCCCCAGCACCGCTGCCGCCCCACACGGGCGGCGGTGGCGGCTGCGGCGGCGGCGCGCTGAAGGTGGCTCCGTCGGCGCTGCCGGCGAAAAAGTTCGGCGGCGGGCCAGGTGGCGGCGCGCGCGTCGTCAGCTCAATCTGTAACGGACGTCAGGTGCTGTTAGTGATAGTACGTACTTGATAAGAAAATGAAGACAGAGCTCACGCAAGTTAGGATTCTAGAATTAATAATTGATTACCATGTTTTATTTTGTACTGATAAAAATGTTATGTTTATCTTTAATACATCCTTTTTTATGCTTCCATTCATTAGTTTTGAGATCATTAATGCGGCAAAATAATACCATTGATTAGGTATTCTGCTATTGTGAACTTAGCCAAGAAATGTATTTACGAGGATTTTAAATAATATCGAAACGAATGAAGAAAAACACATAATCATTAACTAAACATTAAATACTGTAATAGTTAATGATTGCAGTTTTATATGCGTACGTATTAGGTGCGTAGAGAGCAATACAATATGGTTGTTAATTAATTATTAACATTTATATAAACATAATAACAATATCCTGATATAATTAAAGAGCTCTACATGAGTGGCAAAACTCCTCTATAAACCATGAGATGGGACCATGATGATGCCATCTCAGCAAACTTCAAATTCACTTTCAAATTATCAGAGAACAATTATACCAAACGTACAAGTTAAAGTCGGATGCATATGAAACACTGCTTTACAATAGAAAGTATTTTCACATTAGGATGCGAACATTTTGTTGTCACAAAGTGTGATAGGTTAGACGGCAGACGCATCATAATATAATAGAAATATTAAAACAGGAGTAACACGCAGCCGACGATAGACACGCCCCCTCCGCCATTACACCAAGGTCATTTCTCCGGCACGGCGAATGTTTCCTCTTTGCAGCCAAGAGTTGACGGCCTCTGAAAATAGTAGTGCTTAACAGCACATTATTTGTAACGGCTGCACAATATTATATTGCTACATTAACCTCAAAAGTGTTTGCAACCAACAAAAATATGCCACTCCGTGTTGAGATTCGAACTAAGATCTTTGGTCAACACCTTACCGCTACTCTTCTGCTCTCAGGCACTACTCAGCTTTCCAAACGCTTGAAGAAAAGTAGTTTCTCGCACTATTTTTAACTGTTGTAAATTTTGAAAACTCTGAGAATTCAACGATAATTAAACCTGCCCCATTTTAAGCGTCATATACGATATTCGAAGATAAAGTTTAATAAAAAATTTTAAACTATTCTTGAGAAAGTTTTGAAAGTGTTGAGATTTCATGTAATGTACTCCCAAATATTAAAATATCCGTTGTCATCACGCACTGTCTTGAGTTTGGAATATATATGATTATATCAATCGAGGAATCTCAGTTCAGAACACAATCCACTGAGGATCTATTTAAAAATAGCATTTATCAACTTTTACCATCGAATCCCCAATTTCTTCATTGTAGAATTAGATTTAAAGTATAGATTTTTTATTTGTGATTAGTTAGCGCTGACATTTTTTCAATAACCCAGGAACAACGAGAGGAGGTTGTAATTTTTTGTTCCCTTCGGGGTGCTTGTTTTCGGTGAGTCCTCTCACCGTTCGTCATTGGGGGGCTTGTTTTGGATGAGTCTCGTCGCCTCTCACCATCGGGGTGAAAGATGTTTAAAAAAGTTCACTACTCACGATTAACAAAACCCTAAACGTTAAATTCTTTAATGAATTAAATGGTATTTACGTGACGTATGTGACGACTAAGTGGATGTGAAATTAGGTCAAGAGCTTCTAGAGATACATAAATTTAAACATGCGAATCTTAAAAATTGAAATCGCTTGTTTCTAATATACCAGATCAATTCTTCGGCTCTTCAAGGTTGCAAACTTGTCTATGATGTATTCATTCATGTTTCCTTGTTAACTACAGAAGAAGTTTATTTGAGGAATATTATAATTCAGAATAATCACTGAGATACCTGTGTATCCTATGTATCTGTCGTATCATCAACAGAATATAAACAATCAGAAGTTGCGAATTATGTATGTATAAAATCATTTATGTAGTCTGATTGCACTCGATCAATTCATTTTATGTGATCTGCAACATTGAGTTATGTTCAACAGAGCGGCAAATCGTTCTGTACTCCAAACTTTACTTTTTGCGCTGAAAGCCAAGCAGTCACACAACAATTTCTATAGTTTTAAGGAAGGCAATCACAAAAAAATCTTAAACTATAACAGTTTTCAACTAAGGTGTTTGTTACTTGAATGTGTAACTTTCTTACCAGATATTTAGCGAAATCCAATAGAGCGAATACAACTCAAAACTTCCTTATCTTAGTTTTTCTAATGTAAAAATAAAGTTTCTAATAAAATATGCACTAAATCATATATGTGATTTATATTTCAAACACTATTGAACTATTAAAGAACCATGATACGAACGAATTTCGTACTGGAAGAATAATCGTATATCTTTGGCCTCTACTTCACCAGCACGACAACAGCGGTCTGGCCACTGTTATCGGGGGTGACTTCACGTCATACTAGCAACCGCCGGGGCAAACTGCATCCTGGAGGTTGAGACGCGTTAAAAGACAACCTTCTTCCCTTCAATGAAATGGTCACTTAGCCGCCACCTTCCTGGGTTTTAGTGGATCAGTAGAGTTCCGCACGCGAGCTATTCAAAATACGAGTACAGTTACGGTTCTGTTGAAACCAACGTTCTTGTTGTATGTATAAGAGAAACAAATTTAAAATGTAATTCTTACATAAATAATTGTTCATTTTCCATCTTACCTACTTTCCCTGAATAGCCTCCTCTGTAATACATAACAGTAATAATTAAATTTAAATACATTAATCAATGATTGAGTGAGAATGATTATTGATTAATGTTTTTGATTAATTATGATTGTTACATATTCTGATTCGTATTACGGATGTACGCATAAAAATTTGTGTTATAATATTAATAATATATTCCATCCCTGAATAATGCACAATAACAACCTATACATTGATATATACCTCATAGACTGATTTGATTTAGTAATTTATCTAACCTCAGAACATTCTCTAGTACATTAACCATATTATATTATGTACATTCATCTTTCACCTATATTATTTTGCTAAACTAAACTAAATAACTTAATAACTATCAGGAGCACAAATAATTATTCGACTTTAGTTAAATTCACACCAATTTTGAATATCTCAAGCAAACATAATAATACGCTATCACAAACATGAGTACACAGTATATCCAAATGGCTATTTCAAAACCTTTAATTAAATACTTAAATGTAATAAAATCAAATGTAAATAAAGTCCATTGGCAATCAATTTTAACGAGAATGGGAAGATATATTCGCAAGGTCAGAAAATGTATTGAAGAAATGATGTTAGGGTTAAAAAATGATTATAAATACAGCTTGCTTCAAAGCTGTAATCCAAAGTTACATCAATTGAATCTTCGATGTTATAAGACATTTCATAAGATTAACAATTGAATTGATTTCATAAGATTAACTTTTGAATTCGTGCAAATCGGTACAATTACCCGTGTGCCTTTACGCATTAAAGTAATTAATATTTTATGAACTACACTTGGCAGGCTTCGTTAGCAATATTTTTCCATTATTTACTAGTTTCATAAAATGTGGTAGTCAGACTCTCTTATAAAATATCGACTAGAGAGCGAAAAATATGAAAGTATAAATCTTTTCATGCGTTTCTTATTTGAAGGTTGTAAATACTTTTCACTCAGCATTTTCTTTGGCGCAATAGGTTCCTTTTATTTCCAATTAAACAGATGTATTTTCTGCAATATTATTATGAACTTTAACTTTATTCTCAATTTATATTTAATTTACTGAAGCACTTAATTTAATTTTAAAATCAAGTGTTGAATTATTTCACTCTATTAGAATATCTCTATTAATATTTCTAATATGTCGATATGTATTATAAAATGTATTGAGTGGCATTTAATAACTAATGACAACATGTCAGTAGATTATTTCATAAAATATATATACATATATATATATATATATATATATATATATATATATATCATCTTAAGAGATTATATTGCACATCTTAAATACGATGGACATTTGTAAACATCCATTTTATAATTAGATGATTTGTGAACATAATAATTATAAAATAAATGGTAATGAATTAATTGTGAATAAATCACATCCAAATGTTTGTGAATATTGCAACGGTGCCAGACTATGATTTGTTTTGTGAGTGTCAAGAACAATGTGACTTGTATTTTCAAAATACTTGATGAGAATTTGTTTGTGGAGCATTCAATTACATACAAGATATAATTCAATTAAATACAAGATATAATTAACAGAGATGTATAGAAATAACTATGAAATAACCAAACCGGTTTTTTAGAAGAATGCAACGATTCATTAGTTAGATTTGGGTAAAACAGTAATGAAAATAGACGAAATGCAGTGTTACCTACATCAAAGAAATGTCTGAAATAAAACATAGAATCTTTTAATAAACATTTGATGAAAACAATATTAGTGGAAATCAATTGTAGTATGAGGTATTAAACAAATAATATTATCAATATACTGTTCAACGTATACATTATTGTGAATCAAATTGCAGAAGATAAATATTCATGGACAACTATGATAAGGGATGGATTTTTATGATGATAGTTGAAGAGATTAATCCCGTGGGTTCCAATTTGGCTGTTTCTTTTTCATTAAAGTCAGCATTGTATGTTTTCAACAAAGGAAAAGCTTATGAAAAGCATATAGCAGAAATAAGTAAAAAGAGGATGGTGTATATGAAGAAAGTGTGGGGTATAATTAAAAGATGATGTAGACATTTTTTGTAAAAATAATTGAGAATTTATGACAGAATTGTTGGCCCTATTTTGAAGGGGAGGGAGCAGAATTTTGAGGTTGGAGGGTAAAAGCAATGGATTAAAAGTTTTAAGATGGAACCTAGGAATCGATTGTTATACCAACACCTTCTGTAGTGCTCAAAAAATCCCCATCACCTTGCTAACAGTTGTACTCTGTAATATAATCCAGAAAATACACCTTTTAATACACCACGCAAAAATAGAGGGAGTTATAAAGGTAATGCAATTAGAAACATCACTATAATCTACATAAAATATACGATTACCAATTTTTGAGAGCATAGTGGATTAGGAAAAAAATCCATTGTCTTTAGGTGATGCAGTTTATTTGAGCACTACTTAGTTAATGGTAAGATGGAGACAAAAAAGGAATAGATATAGGGATAGTGGTGCCCAAATATGAGGAAAGTATTAGCAGATTGGATGAAATTACTTGATAGCATAAGTTGGGAGAAAATTGAGAAGAAAAATTCAAACATGTAGAGAAACCAGATTGGCGAAAGGAAAAGGAAAGGTTTTAGAATAATAAATATAGTCGTTGGATGAAGTGGCAATGGTAAGCGGATAAGGGGTGAATATAACTAAGGATTTGGTTCAA
Source organism: Gryllus bimaculatus (assembly GCA_017312745.1). Taxonomy (NCBI): domain Eukaryota; kingdom Metazoa; phylum Arthropoda; class Insecta; order Orthoptera; family Gryllidae; genus Gryllus; species Gryllus bimaculatus. The sequence goes on from BOPP01000075.1 coordinate 5,065,860, forward strand.
AAGGATAAAGACATGTTATCGTAGGAAGATGATAGAAAGATAAAAAAATATGGTAGTAAATTGTACAAGTGTATTGAAAGATATGTTATAAATAGTTATTTAAAACATATATGTAAGAAATTGATAAAAGAAGGATACTGAGATTAATGTAAGGGAATAAATTTGGAGCAAGCCTTTATTGACAGAAAAGTTATGAGAAAAAATTGAGCTCCTGGGAAATGGAAGAGAAAGACTGGGACTACGTGCTACACTAATATAGTGTTTTTGAGGAAGGAAGAATGTGGGTTGGCATCAACAGTCTACCAGTAATATAAATAAAATGATTTATTTATTTATATTATTTGTGGATTGACGATGACGGCAAAGCCATCGAAAGTTGGTCTCTGATTAAATCCATTACGTTGACAAATATGACTTCAATTATTTCATTATTTAATTATGTCAACAATACCTAATCACCTTTCCCACAAGAAACTGAAGGTTAGGTAGTTTTATTCAGTAGGCAGAGATTAGGGGTAATGGTGAGAATATGGATTGTAGTAGAGAATTAAACTAATGTATTTTTATACAAAGTTGCAAAATGAAGAAATGTGAATGTTCTGTTTCGGTATATTTATTTTCAAGTACTTCAGAAAATAAAGAAGAAATGGAAATGTATCAGTTATAGTTTATACGCTATAGTTTTAACGCTATACGACATCCAAATGCTCAATTACTCTGGTAGACTGTAAGATTCTCAAAGTAAATTCTACCGACCAAACTTAGCGAGAGCGCCTAACTTTAGGCAACCCACAATACACAACTGGTTTCTCAAACATGCAGTGCACAGTTTGATGCTTGGTAGGCTATTAGATATTTCAGGCCCGCAAATACTGAGATCATTAGTTCCGTAGGTGTAGTGCATGCGGCTAGGGGGGGTTCCCCCCAACAAGGTATCTCCCGAGAGCGGGCCACCGCCCCAGCCGGGACAAGCACTAAGCTCCCGATCGGTCTCCTGGCTTGTGGTGTAGTGTAAGGCATGCTACTGTAAATGTGTGTAAGCGGAGAGGATAGGACAAAGAAGAGGAAGGAAAGATCGCGCCCATTTGTTAGGGTACTACTCCAGCGAGACAGGTTTAAGAAAACCATATCTCGAAGTTCTAAATAACTTCAGAAAAGGCGAGCTTGATCCTCAAGCAAAATAATTTTTAAACTTTCGTACAATAACAAATGTTTCGTCAAAAAGTCTACATTTAATTTATTCAATGAACCTTGTTGGTAAAAGTGTGTCGTGTAGGTTATTGGAAAGGCAATGGGAGAATTTGAAATTCTCGTGTGTGTATCTGGGACCCTTGAAAGTGTGTGAGGGTACTTCTAATGAATATATGTGCTTGAGATACCCGATACGCATAAATGAGTATGAGTATACCTGCAATGCATGTATGGGTAAGTAAGGCGTTGGAAGTATGATTGGGTAGATTCAATGCGTGTGTATGTGTGTGTATAAAGAAGACATGGAAGTATGAATGGATACATACAATGCGCGTGTGTGTACGCAAGGCGTGGAAGTACGAACGAATACATACCATGAGAGTGTGTGTGTGTGTGTGTGTGTAAGGAAGGCGTGAAAGTACGAAGGGATACATACAATGCATGAGTGTAAGAAAGATATGGAAGTACGAATGGATACATCAATGCGTGTGTGTGTAGGCAAGCCATGAATGTACGAAGGGATACATACAATGCGTGGGTGTAAGCAAGGTACGAAGAGATACATACCATGAGAGTGTGAGTGTGTAAGCAAGGAGTGTAAGGCTTGGAAGCACGAATGGATACTTTCAATGCGTGTGTGTAATCAAGGTGTGGAAGCACGAAGGGATACATATAATGCATGGGTGTAAGCAAGGTATGGAAGTACGAATGGATACATCAATGCGTGCGTGTGTAGGCAAGGCATGAATGTACGAAGAGATACATATAATGCGTGGGTGTAAGTACGGATATTATGTAAGTATGGAATTACGAATGGATACATACAATGCGTGAGTGTAAGCAAGGCATGGAAGTTCGAAGGGATACATACCATGAGAGAGAGAGAGTGTGTGTGTAAGCAAGGAGTGTAAGTACGAATGGGTCCATACAACGCGCGTGCGCGCGTACCTGGAAGGCGTTGAAGGGCGGCGGCGCGCGGGGCGTGACGCCGGCCAGCTCGT
>BOPP01000075.1:5068076-5090583 GCA_017312745.1 Gryllus bimaculatus
GGGAGAGAGAGATAAAATAAAGAAAAAAATGAAAATGTTCATATAGTTTTACAACGCTATAAGCGACATCCATATATGCTCAATTACTCTGGTCAGACTGTAAGATCCTCAAAGTAAATCTACCGACCAGAACTTAGCGAGAGCGCCTAACTTAGCAACCACAATACACAAAACCTGGTTTCCTCAAACAAATGCGGTGCACAGTTTTGATTGCTTGGTAAGGGCCAAATTAGATAATTTAAGAGAATCAATGTAGTTCCGGTAGGTGCTAGCTAGCGCAATACGGCTAGCCGGGTGTCTCGCCCCCAGAATAAGGTAAGAATCTGCCCAAAAGAGCCGGCCCCAACCTCCCACCCGACGTGAACAAAGACACCAAAAGCCTTCCCCGAATCGGGTCTCTGCTAGCTTGCGTGGTAGTTTTGGTAAGCATGCCTAGTGGTAAAAATGTTGTGTAAGGGGAGAAGATAGGACAGAAGGGAAGAGGAAAGAATGATTCGCGCTCGCGCCCGTGGCCCATTTTGTTTAGGGTAACTGCTCAGCGAGACAGGTTTAACAAAACAGATCTCTTTGAAAGTCTAAATAAACTTCAGAAAAGGCGAAGCTTGAATCCTCAAGCAAAAATAATTTTTTGAACTTTCGTGGCAACTGTTTTCGTCGAAAAGGTGTAACATTGATATTTAATTAAGTAAACCTTGTTTGGTCAAAGTGTGTCTTGTAGGTTCGTTGGAGAAGGCAATGGGAGTATTGGAAAATCGCTCGTTGTATATCGTGCTGGGGATTGCTTGAAAGTGTGCTGAGGGTGTGTTAATGTATAAAATGTGCTTGAATAGCCCGGATATCGCAGTGAAACGACGCATGAGGTTATAGGCGGTAATGCCATGTATGGGTAAAGTAAGGAGCGTTGAAAAGTATATTGTGTAGTTCCAATGCGTGTGTATGTGTGGTGTATAAAGAGACATGGAAGTACGAAAGAATACATACCAGTAGAGAGGGTGTGTGTAAAGGAAGTGGCGTGAAAGTACGAAGGGATAATATAGCACATGCGTGAGGAAGCAAGGGCTGGAAGTTCCGAAGATATATACCGATGAGAGAAGAGAGAGAGAAGAGAGAGAAAAGAGAGAGAGAGGAGAAAGAGAGAGAAAGAGAGAGAGGGAGAGTGTGTAAGCAAGGGAGTGGTAAGTACGACTGGGTCCATACAACGCGCGTGCGCGCGTACTGGAAGCGTTTAAGGCGGCGCGCGCGGGGCGTGGACGCCGGCCAGCTCGTGCGCGCGGGCAGGCGCGTGCTGTAACGTCGGTCGCGCGGGAGTGTGCGTGGGCGCGGCGTGCGGCGGGGCGGGGGCGGGGGCGCGCTCGGGGCCGGCGCGGACGTGGCTGAGCTGGAGGTCCTCGTGGCTGCGACAGCTGCGCCTGGTGGAGGTGTGCGGGGCGGCGGGGCGGCGGGCGGCGGCGCGGCGGGGCGCCCGGCAGGGCCCGCTCGCGCTGCGGCGCTGGGGCGGACGCCACGTGGTCGATAGCGTCGTACTCGTCCTCCTCGTGCACTGGACGAGGGTGATACCTGCGGGCGGTCGGGGAAACATTAATTGTAAGCGAGGAATTAAGATGAAGAAACTATTTTAATTAATGGATTATTTAGCTGAAAGTACATATTAATGAATGAAATCAGTGTTTATTGAAATAGTAAAATATGAAATACAAGTTTCGAAATAAATTAAAAAAACAAATAAAAGCTAGTTTGACAAGTAATTAAAAATAAACACTTTGGCTAAATTAATAAAATACAATATTAATAAAATATTATAAATTTTTTTATAAAATATAATTATATATATTATAAAATTTTTACTTAGTAATGTCATTAGACAACTACACAGCAAATACTGAGTCTATTATTGGCAACGCATTATTCTGTATGTACTTAACGGACGGCGAAATGTTAAAAGCATAATAGTCCCGTTAAAAGTGACTTTTCCTTCACCTAATTGCTTTTCGATATAACAGTACAATACAAAAAATTTTAGTAATGTCATTAGGCACTTTTAGCGCAAATAACTCCCGCGGGTGAAGTTTGAAAAAACAAACGATTCCCATTATTTATAAATAAACAAGTCAGTTATTTCTGTTATACCCAATGCATCGTTCAACACTTTCTTAAAGCCACCTTCTTATAAGAGAAAATCATATAAATACAAATACCTGTTTAAAAAAATAAAAGCACTCTTACACTCTCTTTTGTTGCAACTTGCTTCGATTGTCCTTAACTGTCAGTGCGTTGGTAAAACCCATGTCCCTGCTGTTAAGAGTCGCATATTGGAACTATTCTTTTGGGAAAAAGGGATTATATTAAACTTTTATGTGAAATCGACATAATGTCACCAAAAAATACTCTCAACGGCCGAAGAACGTAGGGTAATTTAGGTTAAAACTACGTAAATTAGGGAGTTTTTGCACAGCCTTGCGTAAATCGATTAGATGTACTGTGTGTTACAGGCAATCACTATGAAAATGGAAATTGTTCGGGATGGTGACGGCAATGTATGCTGCTAACAATAATATTATCATATTCAACTTTCTCTTGATTCGTATTTGCCCTACTAGATCTGTCCACTGGTATAATAATGCGTCATTGAATAATAGTTAGCTGAACTCGTATCAACGCGGGTAGAAACAAATTCCATTTATTGTGATCATGTGAAATGTATTGGTATCGTGATTTCACCCACATTTCAGTTGAAATATCGTTTCCCAATATAGCTCCCTTCTAAAGTTAAGGTTCTCACAAAGGCTCAATAGTAGGTTCCTATATGAAACCTCTTATTGCTCCACAATGTTCAATATTTCTGTAGATTCATTATTATTATGTTTTAAAGTAACAATTGAAACAATATTAACATGGTGAGAACTTTGTTTAGTTTAATTCCTTGGAAGAAAATCATCAGAAAATTTCGAACTTTCTCTGTGATTGGAGCTGTACTGCTACTTTACTCGGAATTCTCAAAATGTATAGTGAAAACTCATCTAACTGTTTCTAATTCACTGTGCTTAATCGTCAAAGCTCTCTTTTGACCTGTGAAAGGGAGCGTAAAAGAAAGCCTGCAAAAACACTAATTGACTTTCTTGCCCTTTTTAAAATACTCGAATCCTTCAAACCGAAAAAGGATCTGGAATGAAAGCAAGACACTTAAATTATCCGTAAAGAATGGCAGATGAGCTCCAGCCCCGTCAACGCCCGCGAAGAAGCACGTCGTCTTCTTCTTCTTCTTCTTCTTCTTCTTCTTCTCCTTCTTCTCGTTGCGATGGCAAACGGGACGAACTACATTCTCTTTTTGTTTTACCGCGACTCGAGTGCCTGCGCCTTGCTGCCCGTGGGAGCAGCAGATGGCCGGCGGCGAACGGCGACAGTTGCGGCGCGGGGCGGCGATGAGCGCGGAAACAATTGGCTCTTAAGGAGACCGTGGGGTCCCTGGACGGCCTTCTTCTGCACCTAGCTGCACGCGAAGCCAAGGCCGAGCACAGTGGGCCAAATGACAAGTCTTAAGCTTCTTCCGTAGTCTGATTTATTCATTCGAGTTCAGAATAGTTATTAATAGGGCTAGGTTTTTTTAGGATTTAGTGAACATCATTGTATGATTTTTGAAAAATTTATTTAGCCTTTTCTAGGAAATGATCATTTTTATAATCATATTAGTATTAGACTGAGCAGTGATTGCAATAGACAACATTTAAATTATAACTTACTGATTTTATTCAACTTTTTTACTTCTGAACTCTTTTAAAGTTTTCTTAAAAAAGCACAAAACTTAACAATAATTTTTTATGTTCTCAAATATTTCAATGAAAGTTAGCACCCGATAAACCGTTAAACCCGTTAAACCGATAATTAACGAAATGTTCGCTGTTGCAATAAATAAGCATGTTTAAATACTAGAATATTTCAGTTGAAGGACTCTCTACTGAGTTTCAACGAACACTTGAAACAGAAGTTCACTCAACGTAGAATCAAATTAAAGGTATATACTACTTCATTCATGCCTCTAGTCGTGGTCTTAAACGTAATTCTCCAGATTTTTCTGTTTTATAGAAGAACTTAATTTGTGCCTCTAATCTTTGCGTAACCAGGAGTGCGTTGAATTTTTGAGAGCTTTGACGAGAACACATCACCGTCTCTAGTATTTCCTTCTCTAAAAGAGCATCAATTTTATCCATTACTTCGTTTAGCAGAAAGAATACATCTTGTAATTTTTATCAGGAGAGTATTAATCTCATTAGTAGCAGTAAGGTCAGCAACGTTATATACTAAGTCCAAGCAACAGTAAAATTGTTATCAATCGAAATCAGTTTTCCTAAGCAAATTACGCTTATGTTTTTAAGAAATTCCGTTTAAGCCAAATTAGGTTTCTATAGTACAAGTGTATTTGGTTCAGAAATTATTAAAACGGATATGCATATTAATATAATGACGTCAAGAACAGGGGAATAAAATAAGTTAAAACCCAAGTATTCGGGCCGTTGTTACATCATTACACCAACAAACAGAAAATAAAAGACGTGGTTGAAGTTTGTGATCCGATAAGATAGCTGAAGTTTATAAGCAACAAGTGTTTTATTTAGGTAATTGGCCGTGTGTCGTTCAGTAGTGTTCGTGATATCATGTTTTTATTACAAAAAAGTCATATTAACAAGAAATATAAATTCTTGAAATAAGTGTACTCAATCTCCGTAGCTAGAGAGAACTAATTTCTTTCGGTTGTTCCTAATGATGTGTGAATGTTCCTAATGATTCCCAGTGAACTGTTAAATCTTTAACGAAAGTCCCGTGAAGAGTGGCTTCTCTCTCCTCTGTTTAGGAGCATTACGTCTGTACAACGGTCGGTTTCTTTTCCAGCCTTTATTATAAATAACTATTAATAATATTGCATTGCGTACTAATTGTCCATTTTTAATTCAAGATCTTGATTGCAAATCAATGGATCAAAACTTTTTCCCTTTTGAAGGGTAGACGGAGAAATATTTACAATAATATTTTATCTAATAACAGCTGTCAATTACATTAAAATAGGCGAAAAATAATCGATTGCTGACAAGGGAATCTCAGGCGGTGGAAATTTAAAATTGGCGAGTAATACAAATTGAAACTTTACAAAAAGTTAAATGAAACAAAAATGTTACAATATAACAAAATAAAAGCATATCTAAATATAAAAAAATTTAACTAAATTCAAATTATTGAAAATAAGTAAATATAAGAACAGATTACACTCCCTCCACATCTTTATTCAGTTGTACTCGCTTCACGTGTTTGCAAAATGATCGATTCGAAATGATGGAAAAACGTGATGGAATGATGGAAAATCGTGCTTTTGGACTCATTTTGGCCCACGACGTGGCGACTGTGGCGGCGCGGAGACAGCTGTGGAGAGGCGAATGGAGGTGGCAGTAACGGCAATGGAGGTGGGGAAGAACTTGGCTCTTTGGGCGGGAATGGAAGCGACTGTGGAAGCGGGGATGGACGTGGCTGTGGTGGCAGGGGTGGAGGCGCTGATGGACTTGACAGTGAAGGCGGGTGTGAAGGCGTGTGTGAAGGTGGGTGTGAAGGCGGCTGTGAAGGCGGGGGTTGCGGCGAATGTGGAGGTGGCTGTGGAGGTGGCTGTGGAGGTGGCTGTGGAGGTGGCTGTGGAGTGGCTTGGAGGTGCTGTGGAGGTGCTGTGAAGGAGGCTGTGAAGGCGGGTGGTGAGCGGGTGTGAAGCGGGTGTGAAAGCGGGGGTTGCGGGCGGCTGTGAGGCGACAGTGGATTAGGGGATGGAGGCGGCTGTGGAGCTAAGAATGGACTTGACTCATGGCGGTGTGGAGGTGGGATAGAAATCGGCGCAAAGCGGAGATGAAGGGGCGGCGCGCGCAGCCGAAGTTGCTGCAAGCAAAAAGAAGTGGCGGGACCGGTGCCGGCCGTGGCAGCTGACGAAGGAGTTGTTGGGAATTTAGGAGCTGCCGCTGTGGAAGCAAAACAAGAGGCTGCAACGCTACCGGATGCGCTCCTCAGTTCGCGAATACTGCAATTATTGCTGTACGGCGACCAACATAGCTGAAAAAAAGGAATCCTGCAAACAGCTGCCAGAAGTGCGAATATCCAAAGTGGACATGATATGCACGTTGTGTCAGGATAAAAACTCTTTCAGAGTCGTGTAACAATTGAGCAGTTTTTGCCGACGTGGAATAAAAATTACCTTCATGAGGTGAAGTCATGTAATCCCGTATCATTATTTTGACGGGAACTTTGTCCAATTACGGACGTGTCATATCTGAAGGATGAAAAACCATATTCATTGTAAATTTATTTAATTTGAAAAACACATTCAAGGAACTCAATGACACACATCAATACAGATGAATGCAATTTCCTACCAATACAAAAGAATCAGAAAATCAAGTTTCCTACTTTTCTATAAAAGTTCACAAAAGGAGCTACAAAATTAGAGGCCGAGTCCTCAGCATCGCCATTTAATGACGATTTATTGCTGACGACTGTTGTGACTAAAGAAAAACAATAATTGGGGCGTCTGCGCTGGCGAGGTGCGCGTCGCGGTGGCTGCAGCCAAAGGGAAACGCTAATTGAGACAAATGGCGACGTGGCGACACAAGAGTCGCCGGAAGAAGGTCGCGCGCGGCGCCGCTGCCGCCGACGTTTGTGGGCTGCGCCCGGCGTCCCGCCCCGCCGCCGCGCGGGGACATTAAGGCCGCAATCGCGCGGCGCGGGATGCCCAGCGCCTGGCGATGACGCGGCGCTCGTGCCATGCAGCCACGGCTGCGGCGGCGGCGGAGTACGAGACGGAGAAAAAGGGCAGTGAAGAAGGAAGACAGTGTGAGGTGGGGGAGGAAATAGCGATGGAGGAGAATGTGGAATAGGAGGGGAAGAGGAAGAAGATAAAAAGAGTAGGAGGAAGACGGAATGAATCTGTGGAGAGAGCGAAAGAGGAGAATGGGGAAGAGGAGGAAGAGGATAGGAAGCGGGGAGGAAGGAAGGAGGAAGAGAATAGGAGGCGGGGAGGAAGGAAGGAAGAGGATAGGAGGCGGGGAGGAAGGAAGGAGTAGGGAAGTCAGCGATATGTGACTTCCAGGTAAAGTGGCAACAGAGGAGAAAACTGAGCGATGAAGAGAGGTAGCGAATGAAGATGAGTCTGTGAAGGCCTAGAAAGTGGTGGCGACAAGCAATGAGTAGGAAGAGAAGGTGTTGGAGGTGTACGACGGGGTGACGGTGAATAAGAAGGTGGGGGAAAATGGAGATTGGAAAGATAGGAGGAGGAAATGTAGCAGGGAGATGTGGTGGAGGTAACTGTAGGGGAGGAAGAGCAAGGAGAGATGACGGAGGAGAAAGTGGTGAGAGAAGAGTAGACAAGTTGATACGCGGAGAAGAACGATCAGGCGGGATAGAGATGTTGCCGAGGAAGAAGACACTGGTTCGCAAGATGAGCCCACTATTGGGGGAAGAAGCGGCGGCGGAGAAGAAAGAGGAGGAGGAGTACGAGAAGAAGAAGAGGAATAGAAGGAACAGAAAACGGCGTCGATCGCGGTGGTAACAAAGACAGTGGATGCGATAGACGAGATGGTGGTCGAGGTGTTGGCGACTAGGAGAAGGAGAAGAAAACACCGGATAACGGTGTGGGAGTGACGTAGAGGCAGGCGGCAAAAAAGGAGGCAGTGGAAGAGGAGATAGTGGACGAGGAGGATATTGCGGTAGTGGCGGTGGAGGGCGCAACGAGGAGCAACGCAAATGTGGCAGTGTTGAAGCAGAATAAAAAAGAAGAAAAGGAGAGGAAATATACAGGTAACGTAATGATGGAGAAGACGGTGTCGGCGGGACGTTGTAAAGAAGATGGAATGAGGCACGGAAGATGGGGGAGGGGAAAATGGCGGTGAAGCGGGAAAAGTAGCCGGATCAGTGAGACGGAGAGGGAGGTGCACATGGTGGACAAGGCAAGAGTGGGATATTGCGGAGGAAGGGAGCGACGGTGTCGTAAAAGGTAGAGGAGGGTAAGGAAGAGAGATTGGGAAAATGAATGGTCCCGGAGTGCCGGAGTGCAATAAGAGGTGGAGGAGCAGAAGTTGCATTGATTGACTCATGTTTCCGGGCCCGTCAACTGCTAGGGTCATTAATCCCGTTAGTATAGTGAATGATTTATTCCAAGATGTGGTTGTGCACCTCCCGCTCTCCATGGGAGAATTGGGTGCAGACCTACACGTTTTTTTCGAGACATTTCCATTCTGAGTTTCAACCATCTCCCAGCGGGGCATCTCTCTGTTTGGACAAGCTCTAAGCTCCCTACATGAGTGGTAGTATAGTGCAAGTGTAAGTGCGTGTAAAAGGAGAGGCTAGAGCAATGAATTAAAAAAAAGATTCTTCGCGGTCCGATAGGACTGTGTTCCGGCATTCGCCTGGTATTGATTGGAGAAATGTAGAAAACCACCATTCGGAGCAGCCAATCGCTAGAATTTTCCTCCTGATGACGGTTCGATTCCACGCAGTTATCTATGCACCATCGGGAGTCGAACCCAAGAATTTCCCGGTGAGAGTCGCTGCAGACACAGTAGCAACATTGGCTCCGAGCTAAAACCAGTCGGTGGGAGAAGGTGATAGCGAAAACAATTAGAAGATGGAGTCGGAGGAGGGGTCGGTGGTGGTATAAGATACAGCGGAAGAAGAGCGGATACAGCGGAGTTGGAGTTAGTGGCGGCGGCAGTAGCGGCAAAGCACTTTGCTTTAACGGGCCACGATGGCCCACTGCCCCCTACGGACCGCCGCCGCCGCCGCCGCCGCCGCCGCCGTGGTGGAACAGGCAGGCGGGCACCTGTGCTAGCGCTGAGTAGCCCACTTTTCGGCCCGACGCGTTTTGCCGGTTGGTGGCACACGACAGTCTCCGAGAGACCCTCAGCGACCGCACGAGAAGAGGAGACATTTCGAGCCGTTTCAAAATTCTATTCTAATTCTTCAAATAGATTACGTTTTTATTTTACTGTCAGTTATGAGTGGACGGAAGTGTGAATATCAGATTCGACAACGAAATTTTCGATCAATTAATGAACACAAAGTTCTGAAGGACTGTTTTTGGCTAAATATTCACGTATGTCTTTTGCTTGGATGTAGTTTTGAAAGTGGTCACACGGAGGAACAGACCTCAAGCCATAAGCCTTTCCACCAATAATAACATTTATTTGTATAATTGTTTCTCTGATCGTCCGTGCTTGTTTTTCTGTGCATCTGTGCTTTCATCAATCCTTTCTAAAAACGTACGAGCCAAGAACGATTCATGAGTACCTCTGTTAGTGTATCCTTGGATGTCCGACTATTTGACTTTTCGTTTGCCTGTCGCTTGTATTAGTTCGTTCATCTATGCGCCCGTCTGTAAGTCATGCCAGTCGGTAATTTTCCATCTGTGTTCGGCCCCCTGTTCCTCCGATCGTCTTCATTGATAACGTTTGGCCACCTAAGTGTTCATTGTTTGCCCATCCACCCGTCTCTCAATTTCTCCTTCAATTGTTCTGTCATTTTATCGATACATTGGTCAGTCGGTCTATTATGTCGTCTGCTGATGTGCTGGTCTTTCCCTCTGCTAGTGTGTACCTCCGTAATTCTGTCGCCCAGTAAATCTCTCCCCCGGTTGGACAGTGCTTTGTCAATATTCCTTTAGTGGTCGGTCCCTTTGTCGATCTGTCCCTCTATCGGACAAACCCTCTTTCGGCTAATAATACCACTCTCAGCCAGTCCCCCTCTAAGTTTGATCGCCTTCCAGCCTCCTCCCTGACGGTCTGTCCTCCTCTCGGCCTGTCTCCCTGCCAATCTTTCCCCCTGAAGGTATGTCGGCCTGTCCCTCGGTTAGTTTGTCCTTCTGTCGGCCTGTGCCTCTGTCGGTCTGTCCCCCCGTCGGCCAGTTCATCTGTTGCCAATCCGTCTGTCTCTCTGTCGGTCAGTCTCTCTATCAGTTTGTTAATTTTCGGTTCCTCCACCCGTGTATTCCGTTTCTCTACTTAAATAAGCATAGTACCTCTGTCCATCTCTCCATCCCCATGTTTGTTTTGGTGAGTGTTGCTAGATCTAAAATAATGATATTAGTATTGTGAGTGGATATAGACCAAGTTAATAGCATAAATATAAATACTACAGCATGTAGAAATTTGCTGAATAAAGTAAAAATGAAACAACGAAGATTATGCAAAAATATCCTGGAATATCAGTTATGCATTTAAGCTCTGAAGAAGCCCTAGAAATGAAATTTAAAACGACGACAAGAAGAGGTCGAGTAGACAAAATCGAAAAAGTATTCAGGTTCGTGAGAAGCGGATTGGGTACTGTGTGTTAATGTTTACACCATAACATTTTAAGAGAAAGAGTTGACAAAATGGTCCTCGTATCCATGAATAGAGGATTGAATACATAATGTTAACGTTTCTACGAGAAGTAGACTGCCTCAGTAATCTTCAGTTGATTTATTGTAAGATGAGGAGACTGTTATAAAAAATACGTTATTTGTTGAGAAACAGAACACTTGGAGAAATTGGCGGGCAGTCAAGTGGATATGTAATAAGTAACTTTCAGAAAACTGCGATCAGCTTCAAGGGTACCGAAAACTATTCAATAGTGTATCGAAAAAGCAATTTAGAAGCTAATATAACGAATATAATATAATAATGTCATATTTATGTACTAAATATAACGAAATAATATACACGATAATATAGTTCTTTCTGTGGGTTGAAATATATCACAAGCTTAATAACATAGAGTAGGAATTACGAAGAGATTTCACAAACGTTATATTGATAATTATTGCAATAAAACGTATTGTTATAAAATAATTGTCATATTTGAGGATTGTTATTTTTTGTGTTGTATTAGACTTGCCGCCAATGAACCATCATAAACAAAAAATCATAAATTGCATGTAACATGTTATGTGTTACAACAAAATATTGAAATATGTATAATGTTAAGTGAAGGGTGCGGTTGCATGTTAGCTCCGCTTTCGGCCCCGGAGGACTCACCCGCCGGGCCGCTGCCTGAGGTTCTGCTTCAACTCGTGCTGGAACTCCTCGTGGATGAGCCCGAAGTCCGGGGACTGCAGGCGCAGGTCGTTGGCGCCCGCGTGGTAGTCCCCGTAGTCGTCGTCGTCGTAGCCGCCGTGGCCGCGGGGCCCGGGGTTGTCGGCGTCGTAGTCGTGGTCGTAGGGCGTGTCTCGAGGCGGCGGCAGAGGCCGCGGCCGCAGCTTGGGCTTGGGTTTGCGGTACTTGGACGGCGGGGGCGGCGGCGGCGGCCGCTTCGGCAGGCGCTTGGGCAGCGGGGCGCTTCCTGTGGGCAGGCCGGCGATCACTAAGGGCCCCTTCGCACGTAGACACCGCAGCGCGCTTCCGAACGCCGCAAAGCATTGCTTTACATGGAGGTCCTCACACGTGCGGCGGATTTGCGCTGCTGTGTCTTTCGGCGCTCGCCACGAGCCAAAACCTACACGACCCCGCCACACAGCCAATGAGAAGCGCTTTCGGAAAGCTCCACGCTCCCTTCGTAGAAAGCCACCGAGAAGCGCGTCCGAAAAGCTGCGATCCCCTTCATACTGAGCCACTGATAAGCGCTTCTACGAAGCTTCATACCCCTTCATATAGACATTCGGAAGCGCTCCTGAAATGCTCCACTCCCTTCACAAGGAGGCTCTGAAAAGCGTTTTCTATAGGCATGTCAAGGTCATGGGCAAGATAACAAGCTTACTAGAGCTTGCTGACTCTGCGTCCAGAGAAATTGGCGAGAGATTGAATGTAAGGGTTTGATATATTGTCTAGAATTCTTAGAAACTCAAGTAAATTGAATTTTATAAATATATGTTTTTAGAATATTTTTCTGTTTTAAGTCCGTATACTGATATAATTTTTCCAAGAAAATGTTATATCAAAATCGAATGGTTTATGTCAATCAAAGTAGGGAAATCTGAGTTCGGCAAGCTCTACCTTTGTAAAACAGAGACATAGGGTAGTAGTACCAGAGTTAATAATTGACTTGTAATATTTTTCTGCGACTCTATATAATGTCGTACTATTTTAAATTGTTTGTATTTTATACAGGTCCTAATACAAAAACTATATGATCAAATGTCACAATAAGTCAATTTTTTTAATTAGTGAGTTTCTGATTGCTTATATTCCATGCATTCATTTCCTAATTCAGTGATTTTTCGTAGCGATGAACCACCATTATAAAATTAGGAGAAATTGTACTATTATAAAAACTACATCTTAAATGTATAGCTATACGGTAATGACTGTTTCCGCTGATTTGCTCAAACGTTTCCATCTTTGTTTTCATAAGCGCAGCAAATAGCCAATAAATGTCGTCAATGTGAAAGTGTGTAAATAATCCGAGAATGGCAATCGAAAAAATTAATAATGAATCGAACGTAGTACGAAATTTCACAGCCTGATCTTTGAAATTCAAATAGAATCAGAGGAGTGAAAGGTAATTTCCTACTTTTTCCTCTGGATGTCTTATATACTCTGAACCGGTTAGCTCTCACTCAAATTAGAAAATCGATTATAAATGAATTTATAACGACGGAACTTTCTTTCCAATACAACTATATTGGTTCCTTTGAATATTCAAATGCATTATTAAATTTAAAAATAGGACAAATGAAACTTACACCTAGCAAGTAAACAATAAAATAATGTAATTACTCTTGTAATTACTAGTAATAGCTAGTTTATTTCAGTGAGAATTTTTGAAAACAATTTAACATCAACTTATGTGTGCTATGACCAAGAACCCATCAACATAAATATTATTCATGTCTACCTTCTCTTAAAATTAAGTTATGGATAAAGTTGAGAGGATAACATTTTTTCTATCACATTTCTAAGATGGACTTTTTCCAACAAAAAAACATTTCGTTAGAAATTAAAATGTTGTTTCATTAATTGGATTTGTAGAAGCTCTGAAAAAATATTATTATTCCAACTTCACGTTTATATGGAACATATATTAGTTGCATGAAGTAATTTCTAGTCTTTAGAGCAATTTCCACATCTAAAATGTTTGTTACTTTGTAAGCGTATTTATAGGCGTGGGTATTTTCGTTTTGTTGAACCAGATATGAAAAGCCATTATCGTACTACTGCGGACGTAAATTCATTGCTGTAATTCCCGGAAGGGCTCATTGAAACTAAATATTTTTTTCGTTAATTTACTGCTAACTCGTTTAATTAATGAGACTATTAAACTGATTGGCGGTAAATGGGATGCTTAACCGCTAACATTATTTTTGCGTTATACAGCTAGCCTATATTGCGTTGAAATATCTTTTGTTTGTCGCAGGACATTATTTATGTGAAAACGAGCGTATCTCGGTCACCCTGGTCTCTAAAGTGGTCGACATTCAAACAATGGCGTCCGCCGCCTCAGCTCGACGGCGATTCCGAAGCGTCCCAGGCGATCTGTATATTCCTTGGGCTTGTTCTCATCGGTAAGAAGTAATCCATGCTAGCAAGCCCTTTGTTAAATCTCCTGCCACTTCTTGCTTTCGTAATTGGTTGGATACTTTTAATGTTTTTCAAGTTTTCAATCAACAAAAGTTTTCATTCAAAAGTTTTATCCCTAGACTGCATATTCAGGACTAAAGTCCGTAACGTTTTTGTTTATTTTTTCGCTTTTTAATCTACACTGTTGCATTGCTGAGAGATTGCCCTACGAGTAATATTTCTTCTATCTTCCTACTTTCATTTTAGTCAATTGTAAAGGAAAAATTATCGGAAATTATAGAGGTAGGTCCTCAAATTTGATTGTTTCGTCAAAGCGTATAATAGGTTTTTTGAGACCCTATTATCTAGTAGTTATTTAAGGCTCTATTAATACTTTTTAATTATAATTATTAATAAATTAAAATATTCATTTTGTAACAATAAGATTTGTCTTTTATTGAAAATTAAAAAATAAAGTTACTAACAATAATTAACAATTTCATGAGCATTTTTCGAGAGTGTATTATGCGTCAGAGGTCTCGTATGTGCATTGTGGAAGGTCTGTGAATTCTAGGATTAAATTGTTCCAGCGTATCTAAACAAATTATGGTAAAATAGCGTTTATTCTCTTAACTCTAGTATATTGATAAAATTAAGCGCTTTTGTTATACTAAAATTACTTAATAAGTGCAATAAGTGCAATCTAGTGCTCTCTATTTAATGAAACACGAAATGTGGTTGAGTAGAAAGATCAATTTCTTTTAGAACTCTTAGTATCTTAAATACATAGATTTTCGAATATCAAAATCGTTGAACTCTGAACGAAGCTCGTATAGCCATTTTATATACGTCTTAACGTCAATTCTAGAGTCGATACTGTTTATTTGTTTCGTTTATGTAATCGCCAATAAAATAAATTGATACTGTAGTATTGAACATGAACAGGTTGTCATGTTTATCAGCAAGTATCGCGAGACTGTTTTGCTGTCGTATTGAGGTGTGTCTGGTCAGTCAGGTTACAATGTAGTCGGTCTAGATGTGTCGTGACTCTTAATACGAGTGGTCGAAAGCCGTCTGTCAAAGAAAGAACACATTCTGACAGAGATAAAAGTTTGCAATTCGACATATTAGTGCCATTATCATTTTATTCAGTGATTTAACAGAAGGATGATACCATCAGCGCACAAGAACATCAACTCAAATTCGGAACATAGTGAGATTTTTCTCGTTTAACGGTTAAATGCATCGTCTATAGGAGCCATGTTGTAGTCTCCTTCAGCCTGCAATTACATTAATCTTCCTCATGGTTTGGCAATTAATGTGTCGACTATTCAAACACCACAAGCAATACAGAATGAATTCTTTCACCGTCCGTATTTTTTCCATGCGCACGGCGTATGCGTGCGTACGTGAGTGTGTGTCTGTTTGTGTGTGTTTGTGTATGTCTCTTTATTACTTTGTGATCCGACGCTCGGAAAACGCAAAGAGAGTACAAAACTAGTACATTTCGTATGAAATATAACAAATAGTCATACTTACGCCCTTTAATATTGGACTCACCGAATACTTCGTTTTGGATTGTTATTCTGATATTTGTCGTTATTTAAGGAAACTTGATATTACTACTTGAGTTTGCTCTGTTCGTTGAAGCCAACTACAATATGTTTCAGGAATGTGATAAGGCGTTGCTTATACAGCGTAATGAAAAGCCAATGATGTAATTTTAGCTACCTAGATTTTCTTCCTTAGTACACACGGAATCCTGCACCTAGTGCTGCTAGAGTGCAAATAAATGTATTTGCCAACTGCAAATAAATGTATTGGCGAATTTGAGACCTTGGACATTATGATGCCAGCAGTTGCCAGACAGTAGCTGTTAAAGTAATCCTATCTTGCAGTACTCTCTGCGTATGTCTGCGTGGGTGTGAACGTGCAGGAAGCATGTGTGTGTGTGTGTGCGGGTGCGTTCGTAAGTAGATGTACGTGCTGGTGGGTGTATTTGCGAGTGTGCGTACGTGTGAGGATGAGGGACAGTGTGTTTGGAGAGTTAGTGCATGTGCGAATGTGAGGTGCATGTCTGAATAGGTGCATGCGAGGATGAGTGTACTTGCGCGCGTGTGCGCTTTTGGAGATATATAATTTGGAGGCGCGTGCGTGGATGAGTTCGTGTGTGGATGTGTGCGCGTGTGTGCATGTGTGTGGAGAAGTGTAGGTAGGGTGTGTATATTTGATGAGGTAGTGCGTGTGTGAGCGCGAGTGAGGGGTGCGTGCGCGAGGTGGTGCATTTGCCCGTTTAGCGTGCAGAGGTAGTGCCACAATCGACGTGTAAGTGGGGGAGCGGGTGAGAGGATGGGTCGTATGACAAATGTGCCGCGGGACGTGTAGTGGGTGGATGGCATTTGGCCTGCATACGTGCGTGCGCGTGACGCCGCCGTGCGTGCGTGGGTGAGTGGCATGCATTTAGTCATGTCTGCGTGCGCGTAAGGAGGGTAGTTGAAGGTGCGCGGCGCGTGCGTGGGTGGGCGAATCCGTGCGTGCGCGCGAGGCGGCAGTTGCGTGCGTGCTGGGTGGGCGCGTGTTGCGGGTGCATGCGCCCAGCTCACCCGCGTGCAGCGGCGCTTCGAACGGGGCTTGCGCAGGGGCGCGGGCGCCGTGCGCGCGGGCGGGCGGCGGGCGCGGGCGCGGGGCGCGTGCGCGGCTTCCACGTGGGTAGCGCGTGGCGTAGTTGTAGAGGCCGTAGCGGCGGCGCGGCGGGGCGCTGGCGCTGGCGCCGGCGGTTGGCGCTTGCCCTTGCCCTTGGCCTTAGAGCACGCGGGGCCCTTGCGCGCCGGCCGGCGCTTTACACCCCGCGCGGCGCCGCCGCCGCCCGGCGCCTTGGAGTAGCCGTAGCCCTGGGCGTACTGGCGCGTCGTGTGGTAGTGGTGCACCACCTCCACCGGCTGCTTGAAACGGATGCGGAACTTTTCGCTGAAACACGCAACCAGAGCTATCTTGTAATACACGTACATTCATGCATATCATGTAAAGATATATAGTTTATTGTTTCTGCAATATAATTTCCATTTAATATTTAGAATGGGTGGGGTTGATTAGTCATTTTTGGTATCATTCAATAGATTTTTTTTTCGCTCGCAAATATTTTCCCTGAGAATGATATACATATGCACAAATTTAACAAAATTTACATTTGCACTGAAAGGTGTGATTCAGAAAATCCTTTTATTAATTTAATTTAATAAGACAATGAACAACTCTTCTATATAGTAAAGTAAAATACAAAGTGTGCAGATTACATGTAGCTATATTTTTTTGGAAATAAAATACAGAACATATGTGAATAATATGAAGAAAATATGCATAAGGAATATCGCAGTAAAAGCAGTAGGAAGACTATAGTGGCAAACATAAGTATTAACACTAAAAAACAAAGTCATCGTAGATAATTCACATCTAAAACTCTATTAAAGTGCTAAATATATTTATATATACCAACACAAAAAAACTCGTACGGGACTACAGGCCTTAGTCGTTGACGCGACCGGAAACACTCAATCAACCAAATTGACACAAAATTCTCCACTAATCGTAGCGAACGAAGCGGGAGCAACCGTTTCAATGACTTACAATTCATAGATGACAATTACTATATATAAGTATATACAATTGTTAATTTTAATAAGTCTTTCAGAGCTGATTTTGCCAGAATTTTCTAATATCTATTAAAATATATTAAGGAAGAGTTGCCTATACTGAAATTGCGAAGAAAACGATGTTTGAGGAAGAAACAATGTAGCTCTGAGTTATTATCATTCCTGTTTGTATCATACAGATGTGTGCTAGTTAACAATGTTTATGAGTAATAATAATAAAACAAATATGGCGGTAGTACGATAAGCAATTATAACATGACTCATGCTCTATTGTAAATTATTTATAACTGCTGGAACAATTATGATAATTACCACAAGGAATTATGTTTGTATTGTCTCACATCACCATGGTACTATCTAACAAGCAATCTGACAATAATAACAGTAGTATAACCTAGTTATATGAGCATTGTGCTCAAGCAGTTTTTAAAGCTCTTTTCCTTGAGAGATCATTTTCTTAACCGACGTGCATATTTGTGCGGGCGGTTTAAAAAATAATAGTTGAGTCTCACTCGCGGGGCAGCCTATACCATATTGTACGTCCTCTTTCTTGGGAAAAGTTTCTCCCAGGGAAAGTATAATTCAAAAAGATGGGCTTCCACATCATTATTTCGTGACAGGTCGCGGAGATCTGGACAGCAGTGACACGGCGTACACGAGTTGTCGTGAAAAATGTCCTCACGATTTAAAACGCACTTTCTAACTCTCAGTAACCTTCACCGCGCGATCTTTGCAATATCACGATCATTCATCAAAGGGTGATAGGTATTAGAGGAATAAGTCATAAGACAAATTTTCAGGGGAATCAAATATTCTAGGGGAAGTATTTACATCCATCAGTATATGACAATACTCGAACGATATAACTCTTAAGATCGTACTAACGTGATTCACCATAGTAGGGTACCGTAGTAGAGTCATTTCAAATCACTACTCCCAAGTAATGACGCAAATTAACATTTATTTGCTGCCGAAAAATGGGTTTATGTCTTGTGTGTTATGTCTTAACTATTACTATAGCATTTATCGTGCAACAATTTTTGAGCTTTCCAGAAAACAAAAACGCTATAAGAAACGGCATGAAGTAAAACAGAAATTGTGATATTGTGATACACGCTTTATTTAGAAAAATTCTCCGAAATAATAATTCGAAAAATAAATACACTCAGCATTTGAGAAAAAATACTAAATTTAAGATTTCACGACATTATTTTTCAGAAACTGTTCATTGTTTTGTATATTGAAATTTTAATAATGAAAAAGCATTAACGAGAGCTCTTAAAAAACAAACAAATTAACTGGTTTTTAAAAGTAAAATCGACTTTGGGTTGTAGATTTCTGTAATAAACGATAATGCTTTTCAATAATCCTTAAATAATAATTAATTTTGTATTGTTCTTAATTCCAATGCAATTAATGTAAATTTATATTTCAAGGATATTTTTCAAGTATATCAGTAAACATTTAATCTCATGTTTTAAAAAAGATAAGCAATATTCTTACTCTTATTTGGTACATTTCACACTTATTAGTAACCTTCTTCCCGAAAATGCTATTTTCGTTGCTTTTGAGTGCTTTTGCTAGTGCATCTCTAAGGAATCGAGCTTCATTGAGTAAAGAATGACTGTTCTTAAATGTTCTGTTTTGTGTACCTAGGTTACTTGTGAAAGTTGTGTATATTTACAAAAATGAAATGGAAGAACGTATTTTGTGGAAAGCATAAATATTCCTTTTGCCATTCATCACCAATACTATTGCAGTATTCACCTTTCTTATTTGTCAACAATGTATGTTCTAAAAAATCTACTGAATTAAAAGAGGGTAAAAGAAAGGTGTCCCTATGTCTGAGACATAATCTTCAGTTGCCCGGAAATTTCTCAATTAAAAAATGAATTTTATGATGGTTTAAATAGTTTGTTTGTAGCTAGTAATATTTTATACCATTTTTTATTTAAATATATCACGAAATTTTGGTCCTAATGGAGCTTCCCTAAGCACTTCTTTCAAAAGAATTTCGATGATCTACTTGGTGAAGAATTAACAAAATCCTACTTTTTTCGAGATTGTGTTAAAATACCACACTCGAATAATATTTTTAGCATATTTTCGAGATACGTGATTCATAAAATATTCAGAAAAAATAAAACAGAGCATGCCTTTGTTGAAAGCGTAATTTATGCCAACACAACTAGAGGCTTAGTTAGCATTTTCCCTCGGAGCATTAAAGACTCTCGGTATACGACTTCAAGAGGAGACCTACATTTTCAGAGAGGGAGCTCTTTCTCCAACCTTCGAATTATTGACTCAAGGACGCCTCGAACTTTCTTCGTCGCGGCGCGCTGCAGCTCCCCGAGATTAGGAGCCCAGCAGCGGGAGCTTCGAATCGAATGTTGCAGTCGGAATCCTGCGGCAGGACATGCTCACGCCCTAACCACTTTCTTTCACGTGTTGTGAGGTTAGCATTAACAGGCGATAAGAGTCAGTCACATGGGACGGGTTTGAGTGTTTTTAACTGTATTAGGTTTAATAATAGTATGATGTCAATTGTACAGCGATTTATAAACTAATGCAGTTAGTGAAATGTTGCTTGAATTAGAAAAGAAAAGGCTATCAAAAAAATGGCAAGAACACGAAAATTTATACGAAATTAAGTGATTAATAGTAGAAGTATACAATAATTCGAGAGTTAAAATGAAAAGAAATATCAAAAGATTGTTTTGTGTTCGGAAGAGGTAAAAAGATCAATATTAGCAATAAATGGTTGGTCAGGTTAAAAACCTCTTTAATTCGAAAAAAAGAGCATGTTCTAGCAATATGCTATTTGTATTCAATAATATTGCGCTTGAAAATTATAATGTGTTTATCACTCTTTTTATTATGCTTATTCTCAAGAATACAGACTGTTTTTTAAGGATGGGGAAATTTCAATTCGTAGATATCCTCATTTTATTCTATCGCTGATCCAGAAATATCACAGTTTTAAAATGTGAAGTTGCTCTTCACGTGTTATTTTCTGAATATTTATGGGAATACTTCTTTGAGCAGAAACAGCCATAATAGTTTTTTAATAAATAGAGTAAAATTGCAAAGTATGTTCAATTTTAAGATGAACATGCCCCCTCCTTCCGTTACTGTGGATCTCCGGAAGAGAGAATTAGCTACTGTGATCAAAGTGGTCTTAAAGTTACAATAAAGTGCAGAGTTCGATGCTTTTAGTTCCTAAAAGTTGAGATGCATTGAATACTTATCAGAGAGCATGCAATGAATAATAATTTCAAGTTTTGCAAATGGCAAATGGAGAAATGCATAATTGAAATTCGGAATGTTTCATTCAAATACAAATCCACGCAATATTTTGAAGGATAAAGAGCAACCTACAAATTCTCATGTCTCCTTAAAGGAAGTAAATCAACCCTGTTTGTAGGATTCATGGAATGGTAACTAATGCATATTTAATTCATAAAGGTGACTGAAATAAGCTGAGAAATAAATACATAAATTGGAATCTTCAAAAGCTGTAAAAATAGTGTTTATGTTATTATATTTTGTTTATTAAAAGATCTTCACAAATCCATTACATGAGATATAATCTCAGTTTCGGTAGCTTTGATAACTGACTTGAATGTGATGTTCAGAGATTTGTATTTTCCACAAAGAATGAGAAATCGATTTACAAAACATACCGGAGAACATCGCCTCCAAAACACATTGCTCTCGCCACAACGGAGCATTTTAACCCTTAATCTCACCCATTGTCCAGCCGCGAAACTTATGCTTGAACGCTGTGTACCCTCTACGATAGGACCAGAGTAGATCTATGTTGGTTTGGAGAAAACGCTGGGTGCGAGAGACAGTCTGATTCTACTGAATGATACTGCATTTTACGGTGTTATTCGTCTTGAAATCAGTTCCTGGTTGTAATTGAGCTCGTAATTGAATCGGAAAGATGTTCAATGGAATCAAAAAATATTTCGCTGGGAGCTGTATGTAACCCGATATTTGTATGTAAAAGAAACTTCACATTCCTATTGCATTAGTGATGTTAGGTTCATGTGTGGCGGAAACTATCAGCAACCCATCCCATCGATTTCTGCTGAAATTTTCTGCTATAATTTTGAAGAATTGAATGAAAATTCTTCCACATGGTTTCTCGTTCAGAAACAAAGGAAACAAATTGAACATAGGTCATGTTGAATGGCTCTGTTCGACCCAATAATCAAAGTTCATTTGCTACTTTGTGCTTACCGGTCGCCGATTAGTCGGCCATGTTAGTTTAACGCATGAGACCCAGTGCTAACAACCGCCGGTGAGATTTCATATAAAAGAAGTTTAAGAAACATACATAAAACGTGATCTTGCATGTCCCAGTGACGCCACTCCAAAGGCTGAGATGCTGTCGATTCGTCCAATATATCTTGGTATTTTTCAGCCCTGAAGAAGACCAAGATATGTCAGTCGAAACATCGGCATCTCAGCCTCCGTCGCGGTGTCACCCGGACAGCAACGTTACCTGGACAGCCCAGATCATGTATCTGGCCGCGGAAGCCTACAACATCATACACTTAAAACTATTTGTGAAATATGTGTGTCGTACACGGTCATTTTTCGTAATGCCCCACAAGTGGTATATGCTGCGTGCTAAGATGAAATTGAACATATATTGGTACATCCGCGAATAGAACTGAAAAGTAAAATGCATCATGTGTTACTGTAAACATAGGAACTTTGATTCAAAGATACGTACGTTTGTGCACATTTCAGTTATTATTACTACTATTACCGAGATGCCCAGGATTTAGAAACAAAAACTCAGAGTATTTTGTGAATGGCGCAGTTTATTGTTGTTTGAGGTTCGCGATTCTTTTATCGCTTTCGTTTCTCTCTTCTCCGTTGGTAAATCTGACCTGACAGGTTCTCGTGTAATATTAATTGATTCGTTTATTTCAAAAACCCGTCAAACGCTAAATTCCTCATTCCGAGAAAACTGAGAAAAATTCTCCCAATTTATCTGATTTCAAAATATTTTTACTTATTAATGCAATCGCTGAATTAATATTTTTCATATAAATATGCACTAAACGATGTGTCTATCCTCTTGGAACAATTATCCGCCGCTATTATTATGTATTAGATTTTGGCTTTTGACGGGTTTCTGGAATAAACGATTCATTTAATAAAAACTGAACATGTTCAATTTAATTTCTTTTCATAAAAGTGCATTTCATTTCTTTTACGGCGTTAAAGCTACATTGATTAAATGTATGTTTTATGAATTTGTAAGAACAACTTAAAAAAATATCACCATCACATCGCCAACCGGCATTACTCTTCGGGCCTGCCAACTTCCTGTCGTGCGACATTCCTTCGCGA
>BOPP01000075.1:5104696-5144189 GCA_017312745.1 Gryllus bimaculatus
AGAGCAGAGAGAGATAACCGCACATTAAATAAATATTTTAGTTCTTAGTAAGAAAATACAATGAAATTTTGTTTTCGAGTCTGGCCGAATAATAAATAGTATATAATGAATTACTATTATTTGAACTTTACAGGACTATAAAGATGGCAAGAAAATCAAGACACAATTCATAATATAGTGAATCATCTCCTATAGTTATTCGGACCATTGTGAAAAAAATGGTTTTCTCTCTCAATAACCGTAGTTTTACGGCTTATTCAATGTTCCAAGAATAATTGTTTCTTCGAATGGCAAATGTGGCTTTTCAAAAAAATTGTATTGAATTTCCTTCCGAAAGGATATCTTTACCTAAATAATCTTACCGCCAATAAATAACTTCTTCATAACATGAAATTTAATACTGTCAAAAAACGTATTTTTTTACAGGAGAAAACTAAAATAATTCAAGAATTGACAAAGTGTATGCATTAGATTGTTACAACATTTAATATATATCACGAAATATACTTCGAAGATACAAAAGGAATACATAAGAAACTAAATATATGTAAATTGTCGTTATAAAATATTAATGTAGCATAACAATAAGAAAAAATGAGAAAATATTTTGATGTATTGACTGTTTTTGAACAAAATTCTGGTCCAAAATGGCATGATCGTCAGATCGTTCATCATAAGTATGTTAAAGGTCTCTTGTTTTGTAATTATTTAATACAATCTCAAATATAATTCTATATCACAATGGTACTCGGCATCCATTAACTTTTCACCAAGACTTGACAATATAATTTAGAATGACGTCTTATGCCACTCAAATGTGTCTCTATTAATTTAATGATATTTTATTATTAAGCTTCATAAACCGAGTATTTTCGAGGGCAATTTTGAATCTTTGGAATCGACCAGTTCCCGCATACAATATTGGAAAATTGGTGCCTCGATCACACGAGATTACGCTTAGTCTTCCAACAAAATTACCCCAAACACCAATATTAGACGATAATGTGAAGACATTCGAAAGGTCGATGAACCACGATCAAAATTACCTCATATGATTCAACAGTTTAAAATAATAATCCAAAATGTTAACCCTTTCATTTCAGACGCAACACTTGTGATCACCTACGTAACATCAAATGAAGTCATCAACAGCACCTTAGACAACGTTTTTTTGAACGTTTCGATGCACTAGAGGTAAAATAAAGATGAGAATTTGGAAAATGAGCACTTAAATATAATTACCTATTGTGGGAAAGTGCTTCGCCCTCGGCAATTTGTGCTCCCAAAACTTGATAACATTGTCACTTAAAATTATCTCTTGCACGTAACTAAAACCAATGGAATGACGTTCGAATAAATTTTTATCGAGTTGGGATGAATAACTTGACATTAAGTTGACTGGAAATTAATTCAAAAATTAAACTTTAAACACATAACAATAATATAATTGGCCATTTACATATTTTGCGCATTTGTAGAGCTATTAGAGAAATGTGGCAGCAGCAAACACAAGAGAGCACTATAACTGCAAAAAACAGTATATTCCTTTAGCTGTGTGACACCTTTCCAATCAGATCTCGAGTAAGAACAGCTAGTGATAGGTGGCGTTAATATTGTAACTAGATCTGAAATACAGTGTGACATGCTCTCGAACGGGGTGTTCCCACAGAATGTAAGAAAATTCCACGACAGAGGTTAAGATATTCACAACGTATCGCACATTTTGCCAGATGCCATCATGCATATTGTGTCCAGGTGTTTATGTGCAATGCACGTGTCATTAAGAAATAAAGATTATAATATTTTCATAGGTTTAGCAGATCATTTAGTAGATTATAATACACATTGCTAGGTGGGTTAGAACATTTTTACATGATAGAAATGTCTCCATCAACCCTTTTGCCTTGCCTCTGTGGAATCCTTCACACACGCCATCTCTGTTCGACCAGATATGACACGCACGGAAACTATACACCACACTAATTTTAGTAGTTCTCGGGGCATAATGCTAACATATACTCCGTTCGGCAACTTTGTGGTTTCGAATCCCGGCCAACCACGTGGTGTTTTGTGGTGGACAGACAAGCTTCGGTAGGATTCCTCCAATAGTTCTCCAAGTTTTTGTCTCCTTATCACATTTCTCTATCATCATTCACATAATTACAATTTCTATTATCGACGATTTGATTCTCTGTTACTCATGGTCTCTGTCAGAATGATCTCAGTAGTTAGAAGGCCTCCATACGCTAAATAAACGTAATTAATAATAAATATCTCCCTGCTTTGGATGATAGTGTCTTGGAAATTCTTCCTTGAAACAGGTGTCGTTAACGTGCCTATATCCAAGAAAAGGAAACTAGTTCATAATTGTAATCAATATGTTAGAACCTTTTGATTACATAAAATATGAAATAATACGGGATTCAATTCCTCAAATTTTGGCGCCGCTACTGCAGAACGCAATCATGTCTTCCCAACCGTGTCCATTTGATCGCATCGTAACACGCACAAGACGTCGCGCAAGAACGTTCGCGCACTGGTACAGGAGGCGGCTACTCACCGCTAGCAGCAGCGCGGCGGGCCGCATGGCGGCGGCGGGACGAAGCCTTCTGGACCGGAGGGCGCCGCGCGACTCTCCCACGACGGTGTCGGCTGCCGCGGCGCGCGCGCGCCTTCTTATACTGCCCTCCGCCTCCGCACGCCGCGACGAGCCCGCGGACGCGCGCGCCGGCGAGCGGGAGGGCGTGCCGCCGCGGCGCCGTATGGGCGACACACATCCGCCGCCCGCCAGCCCCGGGGCGCCCCCTGTCTTCGCGGGTTGATTGATTGTTGGGCACGTCACTCTGACGTCATTAGTTCGTAAGCGTAGTATGTTTTCCTTCCTCAGGAGGTGGCAATGATCTTCATTCAATGGCAGATCCGCGGCGCCAATCTACAGTCGGCTAGAGGGGTGTTCCCCAATCAGGTATCTCCGTTGGCAGACAACGCCCCAGCCGGGATTAGCTCTAAGTTCCCGACCGGTCTCCGGTTGCGCGCCGTCCGTGGTCCGTTTAATTAAGGTACTGACTCGGCATTGCCTGGGAGACGCGATGGAGCTTAGAGCTTGACCTGGCTGGGGCTGTGCCTCGCTGGAGGGAGATATCTGGTTGCGAAACCCCACAAGTCGACGGTAGGCTCGGTGCCAAATCTGCCATCCTGCGAAGGAAGATCACAGCCAACACCCCCGAGAAAGAAACATGCCATCCCATGGTACGGGACTTATGTTCTCGGAAGTTGACGGCCCTGGAATCACTAACAATCAAACCAAACAATCTTGGCAGGTGAAGCTGTACCTCTCCACGGATGGAAGGGTTTTCCTCCTCCAGGCACTCCCCCCCAACAGGATACCGCCCCACCCTGAACAAGCTGTAAGCTGGTCTATCGAGATGGGTCGTAGTGTAGTTCGTGAAAGAATACGTGTGTGTGTGTCGTGTGTGTGTGTGAATGAGCAGAGTGGTGACAAAGTTGAGAAAGGAAAGATCACGCGCGGTCCGTAGTTTTTTTTTAGATCAACTTCTCCGACATTTTTCTGTTATTCATTGGAGATAAATTATCGATAAGTGCAGCCAGCCGCCAAATTCCTTCGCGTCGTTACTTGAACACCAAGAGTACAAGTAAGGTTGGTAGCGGCCAATCAACGTTGCCACTGTGTTATCACAGACGCTAGAATGTCGGTCGAATAGAGTTTAAGATAAAGGATGCTCAGTAAAGTGTGAAATATCACCAGCCAGGAAACAGTTAAGTGGCCGTTCTACATCACGTGTACTTGTCGGATCGACTCAACAACGCAAGCGAATTAGGTAAGGTTCAAATGAAGAAGAACGATCGGTGAAGGGATGAAAAATTAGGGTAAATATTTTGCAAAAGACATGACGATTGGTGTCAGGTTTTCTGTAATGTGGAAACCTTAATCCTACTTGCCCACTACAAATTCCATATGCGTGCTGTAGTTTGAGAATTTTCAGACACGTATACTGTGCGGTGTACACGACACTTCGTGAGCCACATTTTTTTCTGATAGTATTAATGAGATGCCGTCTTTTAATGGTTAGATAAATCACAAATCACGCTGCTCATTTATATATTTTATTTGTGTCCTGCATTTTTTTCATTTCCACCAAAAGGTCTAATGAAAATACAAATAAAAAATTTTACATACATGGGTTTCCAAAAAGTGAACTCATACTCACCACCAAAAATCGACACCAGCCATCTCCAGTTTTTGAACAAGGGGTGTCTATACCGACTATAAATATTCATAGAACATCATAAAACTGTAAATATCCTATTTTAACATTAACTATATTTAACAGTCACTCGTGCCCACCGTTTCCTTAATTTACAAACAAAATATTAACATTGAAACTGATAAAAAAAATTATAATTTTGCAAAATTACCCATGCATTCCACTTTCTCGCATACTACATACATACGTAGTATATAAACCGTTATGTAACACTCCGACAAAAAATATTTTTTCTGCATAAAATCGAATTAAAGCTCCCTGATACCGAAAAAGTGGAAAATTCTTGTTCGTGTATGTAGTTAATTATTTCCTCTAACAAGTGTTACCAAATCCAGACTTGGTGGATCCTTAAGGCAAGAGCAATGTAAAACATTGTGAACACTGAGAGAGGCTAAATCGTAAGCAGAATTTTCAACGAAATTCGTAATCCCAGATCGATCTAGGACATTTTCTGACCCCTTGATATTGAAACGAATTTTTGAATTTTGGAGAATACTTTTACTTCACGACTTGACGAGTTTTTCTATAATTTTTCAAAAACAGATCCACAATTTTTACTTTCCCAAATACGTACGTCTATAGGAAAGTAATATAGGGAAAGTTATGAAATGCTGCGGATTTCGAGATTTGAACGGAAATACACGTATTGGGATCCCCATGATACCGAAAATGTGTTGGGTTTTTTATCAGAACATCCGACCGACCGTCCGTCTGTCCGTTCGTCTGTCCGTTCGTCTGTCCGTCTGTCCGTCTGTCCGTCTGTCCGTCTGTCCGTCTGTCCGTCTGTCCGTCTGTCCGTCCGTCTGGTGTATGTAAGCAGCATTAGCGCCTAAACAATGCATAGAATTTTGTTCAAATTGAAGAAACCCCTATCTATTTGGCCTGAGTCGAAGCACTGCAATTTTAAAAATCATTCATTAGTTTTTGGGGGTACTTTACTTTAACCCCTGGGACATTTTCAAAATTTTCTCAAAAAGACTTAAAATTTTTTATTTAAATTTCTTGTAAGAATAGAGTAAAATGCACTTCTAAATGTGGCGTAAGTGCATATTTTTTTATCATTTAGTATTATATTTTAATAATAGTAAAAGTAATAATAATAATAATAATAATAATAATAATAATAATAATAATAAATATCATTTAAGAATGCATTTGAGTACGTATATCTTCCTTTGTCTTAACTGAAAACCTAAGCTAGAGAGGCTATGCTATTAAGTCATTTGAACATTTGCTTGTAATCGAATGCACAATTACTTTTTGTATCTTGTTTTAAAATTTTTTGTGTTTGTTAATGTATTTATTCACGAAATAGTTACACTAAATACCACCAACTAATGGAATTGTAATTGTGATAAAATGTAATACTGAAAATCATCTTGAAAAATTAATTTCTCTAACACAGTATAATCTCCCAATAATTACGTACTGTCTTCTTTTTATTTTTTCAATCATTTCTTTAGGTGACTTCATAAGTATGCATAATTCAATATATTGATATATGAAAAAACATATCAAATTTTTCAGGTGTCATTTCTGTTGAGGTTTCACTGCTTAGCTGTCTGCTGTCTAGAAGCAATTTTATTTTTATTTTTCATATTACTTTTCTTGTATTTTTCTCCTAATAATTTTGTTAGCCCTCTCACAACTGTCAGCGAACTTCACCATTCGGCCTACATTTTTTCTTTAGCTTTCCTCAGTTCTAATTACCAGATGTCAATGGGTAGCAAATCATTGCCAAAATTTGTTTATGAGAATGTGAGATAGGGGTGATATTGATAATAATAATATAATAATAATAATAATAATAATAATAATAATAATAATAATAATAATAATAATAATAATAATCACTCCAAATAGCAATTTCCCTACTTCTTTAGGTTTTGGAAAAATGTAAATCTATATATCGTGTTCTCTTGAAAATTAAGGACCATCGCAGCACTGAATGAATAAATATCTGTATCCCAAAGAAATTATTATTATTATTGCTGTCAACTATACGAGTAATAACATGTTTAGAAAAATATCATCATGTAAATAATAGCAATTAGGACAGTGTTTCAAACAGAAATGCTCAGAAAATAATAAGCACAGAAAATAAACTATTTTATTTGAAGTTCGAGTAACCAATGGAAGCATAAGACAATGTTAGTTAAGTTGATTCTAGTCCTGTTAGAATAGCATCTCCTCTCTACCATTCAGTCGTTTTTTTAAGCCCTATCCATCTTGCGTTAAAGAAGGTATGCATGTGAGGCAAAGGCTGTGAGTGGTTGTACTAGCTTGCCTCTAGAGATTCTCATATGCCAAGAGAGGGGTAGTTCACCGTTTATTTCTCTAACAGCGACCTACTTCTTTTCTGTCTCATGGCCCTTTATTATTCCTCACTAGCAGTGATTTAAATCGACGTATGTTTCCATTCTCATGATGTGTCTTTACATTCTTCTTTTCAAGCCAAATTAACTCTTAAGATCGCGACCTGGAATCGAATGAATGATGGAGAATGAGCGGTAACTTTCGTGCGCTCAGGGCCACACGTTTTTAAAAAAGTAATAAATGATAATAAAAATGATTAATGGAATATCATAAGATGCATTGCTTGTTTTTCTGTTTTATTTGTAATTTTTAATTGACTAGAGTTCACCTAATTTTCCGAAACAAATGTCAATTAACGCTACTGTGTCATAAAAAAGTAAGGTTTCATGATTTCAGTTATACTCATAATTGAGTGTATGTGGTAGTATTTACAACTTTAGAGCAAATTGGTTAGTTATTTTTAATTTTTATTTCTGTCTTAGAATTGACCTATGTAATGTAATAATAACATATTTTCCTTACGTGTCGTATATAATTGCAGTTTAGTTTATGTTATCCAACGTAAAACACTTTGAAATGTACATAACTAGATTATGAGATATTATATTATTGTACAATTTTTTTCTAAATAGTATTAGTCTATCATATTTTTTTGTATTTCGACGAAAGTAAATCTTCCATTAATTAGATTTCCAAATTTTGTTCCCAAGGTTTATTACTGACAGTCCATGTATTTTGGGGTTCACAGATAAAATAGATCAATGAGGAATATCACATATTATTGACATAAACTCAGAAATATATTGTCATGTTAAGTTGATTTTTTAAGAAATATGAAGTTAAAATTTAAAATTTATTACAACTTTTCGGTGGGAAATTTTCCACCATCTTCAGGTAAACCGGTGGTGTGTAGGAAAGCTTTGTGCATGGCAGCTCTGAAATATTAAATCAAACATAGATATTTAGGAGCTGCCATAAAAGTCCCTAACGGTGGTACAAGGGAACATCCCATTATGGTTCCCTAAGTTGCTGAAATTTTCCTCTACACTAAAAGAGTAAATTTTACAATTATTCCAGAAGCTATCATAACTGTTTTCTATTTAAACGTCATCCTATTTTATCCTCACAACCCCCTCAGCAGGAGCAAATTATCTCCTCAACTGGAGCAAATTTCACATCTACAGAGCAAACTGAGAACATACGTTTCAAGAAAAGCACTCCTCAGCCCGCCGACAAAAGAGGCATTGTCCCTAGTTGTGAGTAGTGCGAGAAAGTCACTAAATGAAAGGTAGGAGCATCACGGAGATGTCTACGAGTCCGAGGGCTCGGTTCACAATGCGCAACGGTAAATAGAAAATGAACCGTTCAGTACTTTTGTTTCGACATGATACCCTTTGATCTCGAGGCACGTGACCCGCAAGCCGAGTTGCGAAGGGCGAGCCAGCGCTTTGAGGCCGGGAGAGATCAGCCTCCCTCCTAGCACTCGCCTACTAACCTCTCCGTAGCTGCAGCCACCGAAGGGACTATCGCAAATGGCAGGACGCCAAATAGAACGATCGCTTGTCACAGCTCCCATCTTTCTAACCAATGAATCACCTCACGCGCGGTACACACGGCAATATGTCATGCATCATGTTTCTAAATGTTTTGTTGCCTTGGCATTGGTTTAGGGCAAACAAGTAAAGCTAAATTCCTAGTCCGCATTGAAGAAAGAAGTGAATCATTGAGCTACTAGTGAATGTTTAAAATAAATGGATCCCTTAGAGGTTCTTATTTCACAGACGTTCCTCATGATCGCGAGACGTGGAATGATCAAAAACGTTGATGTGATATTTTGTTGAGAAAAGGAACATAACACAGTCTGTAAAAGTATTGTCATTGTTTTCGAGAGTATAAGTAAACGCTTCATAACAATGTAGCCCTAACGATCAAGATAAGGCTGAACGAGGTACTATTAAAAAAGGGGGCAGCCTTCCTTATGCGAAAGAGTGGTCACTCATTGCCCATCAAGTTGAGAATAATGACCGTTTGGGTACAAGAAGCAGTCAATTAAGGGATATATCACTTTAAATGTTCTCTCTGAATTTTATCTTAAATGAATCATCTTATTTTTATTTTTTTAATAAGAAAACTTCAATGTGAATCGTTCAAGAAAAAAGAAACTTCAATGTGCATATTAGTACAAGTTAATTGTAAAATTTACTATCGGAGTGTTATATTTTATTTGCAAATGTGAAGTTTTTCTGATATGACGTTTGTGAGGACTTTAGGATGTGGAGGTTAGGAGACATTAAATGAAGCTTATGCAAGATGAGCATCAAAACTTACTAGTAGTTCTACGCGTTGTATCTGTTAAGTTCAGTTCCAATGCATCATTGCCACTAACTCTGCAGCGACTCTGATCTAGAGGTTCTGGGATTCGAGTCCCCACATTAGTGAATTTTCGTTGGTGAATTTTTCGACACTAGCTACACTACATGACTAAGTCAAATTCATCAGCTGTCTTGAGGAGCATCCCAACAGTTGGATGCTTTGATCGGTAGTTTTCCCCAATCAATACCAGGCGAATTTCGGAGCAGAACTATAACAAACGGGCCAACTACAGTGCTCGGTCTCATCTTCCTCTTTCTTGTCCTATCCTCACGTCTTACTTACACAAACTTACACTAACATGCACTACACTACATCTCATACCGGTAAACCGGTCAGCAAATTAGAACTTATCCCGGCTGGGGCGATGCTATGATGGTGGGAAGTACCTAGTTGCGGAAAACCCCGCTAGCCGACGGTAGGTCGGAAACGGATCTCACCATAATCACCTCCACCTCCGGAAGAAACGCATGCATTACACTTACGGGACTAATGGCGTTAGCTGTTGACGCGCCCGGAATCACAAACAAACCAACGAATTGAGAAAAAGAGCTGTGAGT
Organism: Gryllus bimaculatus; assembly: GCA_017312745.1. Classification (NCBI taxonomy): domain Eukaryota; kingdom Metazoa; phylum Arthropoda; class Insecta; order Orthoptera; family Gryllidae; genus Gryllus; species Gryllus bimaculatus. The sequence goes on from BOPP01000075.1 coordinate 5,114,229, forward strand.
CCATGTCAGCCCTTCGCGCGCATCGACTCTGAATCGACGTCTCTTGCTCTTCTTAGGGACCTTAGCGCTCGGTGACGGCAGCGGGCGACCGCTCCCCGCCCCTTCCACGTGCGCCGTCCCACACCCCGTCACCCGCTCTCCCGGGGCGAGCGGAGGCGCTTATTAGCCGCCTGGGCCAGCGGGCGAACGGGGTGCGGCGCGGAGAACGGGCCGGGGGCGGGTGGAGCACGAGTCGTTAACGGCGACGCGATGGAGGTGCTGCTCAGTGATTTGCCGCTTCGCTCCGGGCGACCCCGCACCGCTCTTCTGCTCTTCACTGCTCTTCTCCGCTCCTCTGCTTTTCTCTGCTCTTCTCCGCTCTTCACTGCTCTTCTGCTCTTCACTGCTCTTTTCCGCTCTTCTGCTCTTCATTGCTCTTCTCCGCTCTTCTGCTCTTCTCTCCTCTGCTCTTATCCGCTCATCTGCTCTTCACTGCTCTTCTCCGCTCTTCTGCTCTTCACTTCTCTTCTCCGCTCTTCTGCTCTTATCCACTCATCTGATCTTCTCTTCTCTGCTCTTCTCTTCTCTGCTCTTCTCCGCTCTCCTTTACTCAGCTATTCTTCTCTTCTTTGCTCTTCCCCGTATTCTTTTGATCAACTGATAAATTGATATAGATAAATGAAGCAGTGGAATGTACATTTTTATACTCAGTGTACAGTATTCGAGTAAAACTCTTGAGTGTGCGGATGTGTTCCGTCACTGGCATCTATACTTCCCGTGCACCAATCAAGACGTATGAGGTGTCATTCGACGCGCCTCGGTCTCCTGATGGGGAACTGATCATTTGTTTTCGGATTCGGTCAGAATATTTAAATATATTTCTAAAAACGTGTGTTGGTGCTGCGATCTTAGTGATAATGCCAGGAATTAAACCAACGCCTTCTAAACCAATCTATGTAACTGGCATTGATTACATTTTTAGCAAAATACATTTTTAGAAAAATACGCTATAATTTTCTTTTGTGTCGTTGAAAACACTGATGTTGACATTTTAAGTAAACAATTGAATTACCAAGTAAATCGCACTGCAGATTGTTTTGAATTTACATTCGAATTAACGTATTTTTAAAAATAAATTTGCGAATCTCTACGAATACTATTGTCTCGAAACTTATTAAACGTAAAGAATTTCAAGTGAATACGGGGGAAACAAAACAGAGTAATGCAAGAGAATGAATGACACTTTTACGTTCTTACATAAGTGTGAAAATACCGATTTTCAAATGAATGTGGCCCACAATTTATGTTTATTAAACTTAACTAACATCTTATTCACATAAACGTACAAAACAGCCTCCAGAGACTTGTAAATGTACGTACAAAACAAGGTAAATTGATAGTGACAAATCAGCGATTTTTTAAGCTTGCTTACTTCAATTACCTTATGTCATACAACGTTTTAAATCACTACCCAGTACGTACATAAATGACTCAGAATAAATTGTGTAAACTTCTAGAGCATGTAGAGGGATTGAAAATTATCACTTTTTGCCAATGAACATGTAGGTGAGAAATGTAATGTAACATTTGCCCCTGCTTTTAGGCAACTTCTTATTCACAGATGTTTGGCAGGTTACACGCGTAGGAATGTGCCGAACATACAGGGTTCTCTATCAAGCTGAAATTCACATGTATAAATGCATATAACTCCGTTTGACTCTAAATATTTACAAGCAAAACAATAGTTTATATCGTTCTATATGCTCTAGAAGTTTAGTATATTTATTATGAATCACTCAGTAGCACTTCACCTGTGGTTGCGCCATTTATTTTAGCCGTTTGTCAAAATTGCAATCTTGCGACGCGCCCTTCCAGCGCCAAACGCTGTGCACCGCACCGCTCTCATCTCGTCTCGACTCCTCCAAGTGGAACGAGAGCGCTTGGGCGCGGTCGAAAGCGATTCAAAATAAAATCCTCGATCGCTGGAGACTCTAAAAGTAGTTCAGTGACCCAAACGCACTTAAATGCACATGGAGATGGTTGTTACTAATCATGATGACAGTTTCTGAAAAGTTTAGTGAACGTAGATGTCCTAGTTAGGTGGGTATGACGTAGTAATAACGCATGTCTAAGCGACCCGCGCGTCTTCAAACTCATCGTTACTCAATAGTTCATCATATGTTACACTCTGCTGTTCATTTTAATAGTTTATATATGCAAAACTAATTATGTTATTATTATAATTATTATCCCAATTTTTATTTCCGAAGTTTTAAGTATGTTAATGTTCATATTGCCATTTAAGTATTGTATGATACCATAATAATAATAATAATAATAATAATAATAATAATAATAATAATATTGTTATTATTATTAAATTATTTCCTACTAGTGGACTTTCGCTCGACATCAACAAACGGAATAGCAATAAATTACGAATTACAATTTTTTCTTCAAGGTTGATATTGAAGTTAATCGTTGCTTAAAACAAAATTTTTACACTTCCTTGTTGGATTTTTTAATATATTAAACAGGTAAAATCTTCACTGTAGATAATTCAAACATAAATAATATATCGAACTTAGATTTATTTCTTTTTGTGTTCGTAATATTGAATACGGTAGTATTTCGCACATTCTGAGTGACATTTTGTTAATACAATAGGTATTCCCAGAATTCAGTAAATTAATACACTGGCGGTTAGGTAAGTTACAAATTAAAAATCAACATTTAATTAAATATTTGATTGACACAATAGTTTTAACAACGTGTACATTCAAGAATTTAAATATTGTCAAACGCTAAAATTACATCTGTCATGTGCAGAAAATAGATAATACAATGTGACAGGTTACAACTTTTGACAGTCCCATTCTCCTATTTGCTCCCATTATTCAGCCAGTACATAAGCTGTCACTTTCATTCAGCAACATCGTCACTTTGATTTTCCACTCCAATATGTTAGTTCGAAAAATAGACGTAAATATGAACGCCCTGTCTGCCCGCATATACATTATTGCTTTTCGCCTGTGGAATATGCTACGTCATATAATGTAAAAGGGGCCCGGTTGGTTTTCGAGATATAATCGATGGAAAAGCCAGATCTGTCTTGGCACGTCCTTCAAGAACAAAAGCCTTGCATCAGAAGCGATCCGCCGTCGCTTCAATCGAAGTTCGAGGAGCCCCACATCCGACCGGCGGGGGCGCGGCGGCCCTCGACCCGAAAGGAAAGTGCCTATCCCTCTGGGGCGCAGCGGCCGGAGACTCCGATGCCCGAACAGGCCATTAACCTCCGGCTCCGCCTATGCAGCCGAGCGCGGAAATCGCAGGGCGGGGAAACGGGTGGCGCTCAGCCGGGTGGGCGCACCTGCCACGGCGCACTCTAGTTCAGCACGAGCGCGATCTCTCCGACGCGAGGCGACGCTGGGCGGGTGCGTGCGGGTGGGCGGGTGCGTGCGTCTGGCGCGCTCGTCCTCCCCGCCCCGACACAAAAGCCGCGCCGCCGAGGCGCGCTCCGGGCGTAAGAAAGCGACGGATGTGAGCTGCATGAGGGCAACGATAGAGGAAAGCAGCAATTGCCTGCGAAATCATTTGGGAGGAAGAAGGCGCAGTGGATGTGCCTTCTGCGGGGAGAGAACTAGAAGAAGCGAAGTCAATTTGTGTGGAGAAGAATGGGATCGTAAGTATAGAAAACAAGTATTGAAATAGAGAGATGATGAAACACTGATGAAAAACATGTAAAAATAGAAAATTTGACTAATACATCAGCGAAAGATAAAGGAGAATACGAGTTGCGTGACGGCAGAGATACTAAAAATAATCAATTGCTACTGCGTTAACTAGAAAAGAAGAAAAGGCCAGTAAATTTGCGTGAAACTAACTAAAATAATATCGGGCAGTATGGACAAAATGTACGAAAGGGAAATGAGGGGATAGGGAAGAAAAATCTGGTAGAAAAGAAAGGTGACTCGCCTGAGACAACTGCGTAAGAAAAAGACGTGTGTACGTTGCGTGATAGTAGCGATGACGATAATCAGCAATTGCCACTATGATCATTAGTGAGGAGGAAAGCTGGGTAAATTTGCGCAGAGAACACGCATTTCCAGGATAATTGCCTCCACAGATTTGTAAAGATTGAAAAAAACCTAATGAACGGAGAGTTGGTATATAGAGAAGACATCTTTGTACCAAATGAAAGCGGTGAATTTGAGGAGAACTCTGTGAATGCAATGACGCAAAGAAGTAATTCGTAAAGCAATCTCTATGTAATAAATGAGTGTAAATTTGATTATGACTTACATTCTCACAGAAATAGAATGGGCACCACTAAAAATATAAAATGATGTATTAAGTGTATTAATTTATTAATGAAATATGTTTGACCAATATTTTGCTAATTAATTTTTATCAATCATAATTGCTCAGAAACATGTCTTCAGGCTGCTACGTCATATTTAAATGCATCTCTCACTTTCACATTTATGTCCCCAGGTCATTGTTTATGATACACACTCTAACCATAAAGTCAGGTATAACTCGAAAACTACATATTTTACAGAGCTTTGCAAGTCACACGAACGTTGATTCCATGTTTTTGAAGCAATGAAAAGAAACTATAAAGACTAGAAGTACCAAATAAATATTTTAATGTGTTGTGCGAATTAGCAACACCTACTTGCCTACAAAGTTCAAGACCTGAAGCTGAAGTGTCGTTTGCAAGGGTGGTCGTATTACAATGTGGAAAGGAACTGAAAGGATAATGAACAAACGTAAAATATAACAGGAGTCGAGAGAAAAAGAGAGAGAGAGACAGACAGACAGACAGAGACATAGATAGAAAGAGAACCAGGCAGAGAGAGAGTGAGTACAATTGCTGAAGTAATGGAGCAATGAAACTGGTGATCTCAGTTCGGGTGTGTCCCAAGCTGGGAGTCATTTGCATCCAACGCCCACCCGCCAGCCCTCGGCTCTGTGCACACGTCACCGGAGACGCTGACTCGCTCGTTGCACACTGCATCTCCTCTTGGCGCTGGCAAGACAGTTCCGTTCGGGTCACTATTCATTTTTTTATTGTGTAGGGCTTGTTTAGCCTGTTCTCTAGATCACTTTCATTTCTCTACCCATTATGTTTGTGTTCGTTTTGTTCCTCACGGTCAAGTTCACTTTCCTTGTCATGATTTTCCTGCTTTTTGTTTTTTCTTTTCTGAATCTTACGTCTTATGAGTGTACCTTTCTTTAAATACCCTGTTTTGTTTATGTTTTTGTGCAGTATCTAATAGTTCCGGTTGGTCAACTTTATTTCATGATGCATTTCGATAAGAATTTTTCTTGCTGGTTTTATTCTCGTTCTACTTCTAGTCTCCCTCAATTATCCATCTTTGCCGTTTATGGTACTGTGATTATCGAAGATATCACGACTTACCAGTGACCAAGAAATACTCTTAGTTCGTATATCATTTTTGTATGTTAGGTTCGATTATATCCATGTTAACAATTTTCAATCGTTTTAGCCAGCTTCTTTTCAATTACCACACCACCAATTACCATGCTACTGAAACAGTATTTTCTTTACTATAGTTTCAATACATACGTTTTTTAAATTTATTTGTTTAACTATTTGTTAATGTAGCGAAAGTATGGAAACAATGGTTACGTGCACGTAAATTGGTAATCATTGATGAGTTTAACATAAAAATATTTAGGAGAGTATCACGATTTAAAATAAATTAAAATATAACCTTAACCACAAAGAATCGAGTTTGTATAATTTCTTTCCAACAATTGCACAGAGTAATCATCTCCAGGTTTACATTCATTATTTTTAATCAATTGTGATTTTATTGCCTTCTCGTAAAATTTGCTCCACCTTCAGTGCAAGAGGCAAAGATTGTGACAGTGACTGAGTAATGAGCTGGAGGTGCAGCCCGCGAGGCATGCAATTAACCGCGGAGTATTAAATTAGCCGCGCAGCAGCCGCAGGACGCGCAGCCCGAGGGGGCGTGGTCGGCGGCGGACGACGGTGCTGACAGTTCGGGGCCGTCGCGACGCCGCACTCTGGGCCTCACTCTCTTCTGCCAAGGGCGTCGTTTCTCCGTGGGGGGCGCTAGCACCTTAGCTCTTCCCCCGGTGGACACGCCCATCCAGTGTTGAGTTTCCTAATGGTACCGACTGTCTAGAGCGGGGGAGGGCGTGTTCTCCGAATGTGAGTGTGTTAGAAACTTCATTTCCCCATTTAAAAATCTCCACGAGGAATTCGAAACTGCTCTGTTTGATAGTCTTGCAAAACCGTCGTTAGTGACTTGGGGCAGGGCGAAATATTCTCCAAACCTGGGTGGGGTGGGACCTGCGTTCCCACAATTACAAACCTTGTCGGGGAATTCGAATCTGAGCTGGACTATTGTCCTCCGAAACTCATGTCGTTAGTGTCAAAAAAGCGCGGTGAAGAGAGGACGTAACGTGATCGCGGGTGCGTTTAGAAATTTGGTCGCTGATTCAACATAATCTACGGCAGGTAATTAAAAACGTACACCCGGATACTCAGTTTCTCGTAGTTACCCGCATCATTGGTGCCGAGGTTGGCATTCAGGAAGAGAGCGTGCCCTCCTGTCGCAGCCAGGGTTAAGATTTTCAGTGCTACACAAATGAGAGAATCAGATTCAATCGTTCATTTTCTATTTTCGTATCTGTAAACACGTTCAAAGTCTTTGGCGTACAGTGGGGGGTAAGAAGTCTTGAGTCCCCGCATCTGCAATAAACAAACTACGTGCTGCACTATGAACTAGGAATGCTAACGTTTTGATTGATTAGCAGATAATTAAGAAGCCTAATACTTTTCCTTCTTCCAAAATAGATTTTTCAATTTTTAGTTAAGAGTTGAAATTTATCTAAGTTGAATAGCCATTATACATTTGGTTTTTTAAAGTGTAAGAGTGCGTATCATGCACCTTGTTGTCAACTGAAATTCCGACGTAGCAATCTCTAGACACATGCTTTGATTTCAATCATGATTTAGAATAAGGAATTCTACCCAATTGCTTTTGAGTTAACCTTTTGGCTATTTAAATATATTAGATAATGTTCTATTATACGTTGATTACTTTGCATCACAAATTAATATTTGTCTATTTTTTAGTTTTCAGAAATAAACTTTTTATGGAATTGTTACGAATGGCTTTGCAATTTTTCGACAGAGAGCGTAAAGGAATAGTATAAACAAAACCTTTAAAAACAATTGCAGACTGAAACCTAACGTAGAAAAAGCATAACAGAAAGTTCCGCGGTAGTTGGATCTCCGCGACAGAAATAAAATATAGAAGCAAGTTTTGGGCTCGTCGGTCTCGCTGGAGACGTTAGCATCCTCCGTGACCACGCTTCCACGTTGAAGAAAGTTCTACGAGTGCGTTCTACGTCTCCTCTAGATACTTTGCATTACTTTACTCAACAAATGCGTATGAAGAGAATGTTCAAAATGCAGTCATTCGGCGACAGAGTAAACTTGTTAACATTCCATTGCAAGATTAAGAACTTGCTGTCTTTTCAAAATAATGTACGTAATCTTATGCTTTCATAGGCTAAATGATTCACGACAACTTATTAAGAGACATTTCTCTTTCTAGGACTTTAACTAACGAAATACTTTTTCTGCCTCTCTCCATCACGTACCGCGAGAATGTTCGTCTTGAAAATGTAAACCGCTGTTATTTTTCGTAGACTTTCCCGCTAGCTGGCTACCCATTCTCGTGACTCGTTACACAGCAATTCCTCCGCACTCTGTGGAATTTCGGGAGTTTGTAGGCCGCGCGGTCCTACGCAGAATGCCGGTTCGTAGCGGGCCGAATCGAGGAACGAATCTCTCGTCGCCTTCGAGAACCGCGCCGCGCATAGGGCCAAAACACCGACAATGTGGCCAGAAGTGAAAAAAAATATTATAGCAAGAAATTTTATACTAATTTATTTATTTACCGCGATGCTTTATTTTCGAGGAGACGGCAAATAGCGATTGTTCACAAGCCACATCTCAACATGGCTGTGGTCGGTCTCCCGCAGTGATAGTTGTGTAGATTGTGAGCTTGATGGTTAATTTTATAGTACATTGACAGAGTGAGAGGCAGCAAAAACGGGAGAACCCCAAAGAAACTTCCTGCGAATCCGCTTGGTCCACTACAAATTCCACGTGATTGACAGAGACGTGAACTCTGGCATGTGGTGGTTGGTAAGCAGTCTGACCGCTACACCAATGTCGTCTCACACTAGTAGGTTTTGAACTAGTGAGACAGATTCAGTAACAGTGGAAATATTTAATTTCTCTCACAGGACTGGCCGGTCATTTTCGAGTAGGTTGTAGGTATTTCGGCTCACACTTTTTGTGAGGGACGCGACTGACTAGCGTTGCAGAATAAGTAGTGCGTCCTCAAATTTAAATATTATTGTAATGTGTACTCAGATTTTAAATGTTTCACGTTCAGTATGGTTTAGAAGGCATGTACATCATTACAAATAACTATTTGTTTAATCTCATATTTAAAACGATATTTTATCGTTTGTACTTAACAATTAATAAAACTACCACAAAATGTAATGAAACGTGAGAAATAAATTACGTATACCACATTGTTCTATATTTAGAATTATTTGACAAATACGTAAGATCCGATAATACACTTCTGATAATATTATTCTACAAAATAATACACTTCTATAAACTAAGCCCTAAAATCAAATCACTGTATTTACACAGGTACTAAGCCGTATTTGTAACGGAAGCTACAACACGAAGTAATTTAATTACTTAGTAAATGTTGATTGAAATGTCTAAAGTTTGGTACACATTTCTGTATTTGTCAACGTCTAAGCAATGATAAGAGTGCATGCTTTGACTACTCGTTTGCCAAAGTATATTTTTTCATCTACTAAATATAATCCGCCATATTCAATTTCACAATTTTAATATTAAATTTCCAGTCAGAAGGTAAAAAAAAGAATTGCTTTTCTCTTTGGTCGAGACTTTGAATTATGGTCGTTCTTTTCACGTTTAGTCCCAACGTTCTCATTGCCGCTTGGTTGCCGCTGGGTCAGAGCGCCTTCTGAATGCCCAAGCGGCGAATTGCAGGCGCCGCGTGACCTTTGACCTCTGCCGCCTTAGCCCTCCTTCCGGGGGCGCCCGTGCGTGCCCCGACCGCTGCGCGCTCTTGGCTCATTTTCTCGGAACTTTTATCTGCTCGTCTGTGCTGCCGTTGGGACAAACAATTGGTTTCTGTAATGACGAAAAATGAGTTGACTTTTTTCCAGGAATAGTTGAAGTCGCATAATGCTTCTTACGGAAAGTTTAGGTAACAATCAAGATTAATTGGTTGATTATTTCGTGTTCCGGGAGCGTCAACTGTTATGGACGTTATTCCCCTTAGTGCAGTGCATGATTTTATCATGTGAGGTCGATGTTTTCTTTCCCTGATGCGTAGCGAAATCCGTTGCCGGTCAACACTCGGTTCCAGGATTTTTCCATTCAGGTATCTCCCAACAGCGGAGTCCTACTTCACCCAGGACAAACCATTAGCTCCCGATTGGTCTCCCGACTTGTGTGTCAGTGAAATGCATGTAAGTTAGGAGTAAGGATAGGGCAAGGAATGTGAAGAAAATATCGTGCGAGGTCCGTAACCCGTTTCTTAGGGTAGTGCACCGACATTCACCTGGTACTGATCGGAGAAACCGCGGAAAACTACCGAAGAGAGGAGTCGGCCAGTATATTTCTCTTGCAGACACAGAGTGAATTACACCTAGCTATGAGTATATAACTAGTGTAAAAAACCCACCTACGTCTGAAAAAATTTTGAACTTTTGTCATTTTCAAAAAATTAGCGAACATTATGTATGCGAACAGTGAATGTCAACTGTGAACTGTGAAATCTGTGAATGATATTCGACGATTATGATAATTTTGCCATTCTCTTAAATCACTTTCACGCTAGCCAACAACAAAATTTCATCTAAAATGATTGAGCCATTTTTTGGGAAACTTGACAAATGTCCCAGGGGCTTCATGTGTAGTGCCCTCCAAAATTGAAATATCGGTTTCAAATTCAGGAGGCCGTGACATCAGCCAGAGTGATTCGGGAATATAAAGTTTGGGGAAAATCGGATAGACGGTTTAGCCACTAGCGTTGTTCATAGACAAACAGACAGAAAGATAGACTTTTTCCGTCATTCAATTTTTCAGTATCAAGTACCCAAAAAGCATGGCTTCTGGCTACACAACGTGATAGAGGACTTTTTTGTAAATTTAGCAACTGGATTTATCCACTTTTTTGTTACCATTGATAGGAGTTTTCTGCCGAAAAATCACCACTATTTCGCGTATAATTACATAATTTTCTCTCTATTCCGTAGGGAGAAAGAAAAAATTGAAGGTGGGTTTGGGCGTGACATGACAGATCATTTAATTGTCCGTGGAGTCGATGTATTTTACTTTATTTCTGCACTGTTCAATTTCCTTCTTTCATTTTTTGTATTATTTCCACTTTCACTTGAATAATGTATTTGAAGTGGTTGAAAGCACACGTCAACGATGAATGCAATAATTCTGTGAAACACAATTACATGAAACAAGCTGCACATGCAATAACGTACGATTGAGTTATCACTGAATGTTTTCCTTTCTATATAGCTCATATAATGTAGAGAAAGCTACCTTCATTACGACCAATAACCTTTCTATGGCCTAAAATGTCAAATACCATTGTTTGCATCCAAACGTCTAAATTACAAGTACGTAAAATCTCTATACATCCGTAAACAAAACCGCAAAGAGCCCACACGGTACATAATGACTATTAAAAATCCCATTTCGTACACAAAGGGCTTGAAGAACCTTGTATAGCGCATAAAGAACAAGAAAAAGACACATCTGATGCATTCGAGAAAAGGTCAGGCGGCGTATTTCAACCAGTCGAATCAAACCAACATCCTCACGCCTTAGCTGGAAGCCGACTCCGCCCATAATCGTGTCAATTCTCCTCCCCAAAACGTCACTTTCGGCGGCGCGCGTTAATGAAACCGCGCAGCTCCTTAAGGGCTGATGATAATAATAGGAATGAATTGGGAGATCGTGAAAGTTCGTTCCTTGAAAGTCTTGGTTATGACTGCTGTATTCGCACCTTCGCTTGCTCTACCAGCAGGCAGAAAGACGCAACAAGACGGAAAGAAAAATGTATTGTTATACCAAAGTCTCTGTAGCCTACTATTGTACTAGATATTCATAGCTTTGCCTATATCTTAAAATACTCATCGGTCGGCAAATTATGGATCTTTGAAACTACCATTTCTTTTTAATTACCTTATGTGTGCCATAAAGGATAACCTCAATTTCCAGACACCATATTCTAGCAACAGAATGTGCAACGCATGTTTTAAGTAGAAAGTCAAGTGAAAGTTCTTAATATTTGGTCTTGCTAATTCATGGGGTAAGACACTGTCGTGTCATTAATGGTACGTTAGCGTTACTCTCAAAGTTGTTTGCTCTGTAATTGTTTAATGCAGAAGCTACTCTAGTGATCCAGCAAGTCACATAAATATTTTGATACTGTACTTTGTAAAATATTATTTCTCAATACGTTAAATTCCTTATAACTTGGTTATTAAAAGTATTTCTTATGCTTCAGTAGATATTTAAATGAATTTCATACTTTACAAAACTGTCACATTTTTTAAAAGTACACGCTTCCTTAAAATATTCGCAAAAGAAGTCGGAAAATGATTTCGTCCTCTCTTTGTAACTGAACGCACAAACAATGCAACCGTGATCAGAATCTACGTACTCTGGTTTCTAGTTTGTTCAGTTATTATTAGAAACCAAATATTATATTTATTTGGTAAATGTTGGAGATAGGTATCTTATTTTATTATAAAGATTATTACAGATTTTAAATTTAATCACGTGTTGTTAATGTATGTAAAAAAATAAGTAGGGTGTCAAGTGTGGTGAGATATTTGAGTATGGTGTGTGCAATTTACGAATGTCAAATACCATCTCCCACATTTTTTGTCAATGTATACTATCATTTTCACTATCATATTTTATAAACCAGACATCCTTTCAAACAATAATTCAAAAAATGTCTAAATGGATCTCAAAATCCAAATCGTTTTCGCTCAACAATCCTAAAACATTGGACAAGTAATATACTATATGTGAGAGTTATATGACTTTTTTTAAAGTTTGGAAATACTGAGTCATGCTTTATTTTTGAAGTGGAACAATATAAATTATATGATCAGTATTTGATATATCAAACAATGATGTTTGATAACAAATCTTATTATTCTGATGGTTCTGTGCATAAACATTGTGACATATTAGTTCATGATGAAGAAACTAAAATTAAATCAATATATTTTTGAATTGAAAGGAAACTCACTCAGTCAAATCTATATGCATTCCTATTTCGATTTATAAAGTAGAGATGTTCTGCACTTATTCATAGTTATTTTCGAGTCCCTTGTTTTCACAAAATTACGGTTCTCTTCCTCATTTGCTTAAAAACATTACGGTTTTAAACAAACCTGCACCGCCAGAGACTAGAAGAGAGGCCAATTCTCTTCGGACATGGAATTAAGAACGGTGCATACTTAACGAACTTCCAGACTCGTTTCACAAATGAGATAATATGCTCCGCGGGGGAAGGCTGCCGTTCTCTTGAAAGTTCGATGAAAAAGTTACATATGATTACTGCGCACCTATGACTCGCATTTGGGGAGCAATGAGACTCCTAAAATCGCCCCATATGAGGCTGACGTATAGGAAATAACTGAAAATACTGAAAATAAATGTTGGAAATGAATCACAGGCGTCAGAGTAGTAGGTATACAAAAACATGGACAAAATTAAAAATAAATAGTTAAGGTCTAAATGGGAAGTGTTACTAAACTTTATTTTTACTGTTAAACGTATTACTTAGCGGCCAGCATGTCACAGAATACAACCGGCACGTAAATATACTTTCAAAAAAAGAGAGAAGACGGCGATCGCGTTGGTCAAAGAAAATCAGCAAAAGACTGCAGCAATAAACCGAGTTGGAAACGGTATGCGAAAGACGTGTAGTGTGGTAAATTACTTCTAGTACCCCCACCAATATATTACAATCAATTACAAAGAGAACATACTCGGAGAGTTTTGAGACTCATTTAATAATTTTCTTTCTGAGGAAAGGTTGTTTCTCAGTGTAAAGGTCGAGAAAAAAGTCACAGGTGGTTCCGGCGCCTCTGGATTATGCAGTTCAGGGATCTGAAGAGCGGTGAGCCTCCTATGAATGCACTATATGAATGTTAAGAAAGAAAAATACCTTAATATAGTGAAAATAAAGTTACAGCAAAGGAAATAATTCACTTATGTGAAATGTGTTGGTAGACACTAATGGCCAAAATTAAAAAAGAAGAAATAAAGCGTAAATCAGAATTGATTCTAAAAATTTTCGATACTATCAAATTAAAACCACTAAAATTGTACGGACCTCTCACGAACAAGAACTCTGGTATCGAAGGCTTTAAAGTGTCAGGCACCTTCCGACAAAAGACAAACACCACATGTATCTATTTGAAATACGTCAAAAACCTAAATCCATGACAAAGGTAACTAGAAAAGACTTGCAGAGGTCGCCTGAAACAAAAACCGGAATGCGAAAGACGTTTAACAGCGTAAAGTACTTACAGTGCTACCATCACCCTCTTACAAGCAATTACGGAAAGTATATACTCAAAAAATGTTGAGACTCATTTGATAATTTGCTCCCAGGGGGAGGGTTTTTGGTGGGTGGAAAGTTGGAGGAAAAGTCACCGGCGATTAGTGCAGAGCAGAGTCCTGCAGTTGGCTTTCGGGCGAGGCGATGCTCCGGCGGCCGTAGGGGAGGGGGCGTCACCCGTTCACGTGTGGAGACGCGCTGCACGCCTCCGTGGCACGACGTGCGTTTCTCGAGCTCTCACGGCGGCCCGGAGTTCGCGAAAGTATTTGCAGGCGCCGCATGGCGTCCCGAAATGCACTAAAAGGCGCGCGTAGAAATTGAAAACAAAATATAATGACTTGGGGGCGGATTTTGATGACCTAAACATCGCCACAAATGATCAATAAAATGCTCTTCAAATGTTTGTAACATGCCCTAAAACCAGAGAAAAATGACTGTAAAAATGAGAAAAAATGTTATGAAAATTCGCTTTAATGATATTTCATGCTGTTGTATATGATAATTTGAGGTAATTGAGACATCTTTCATTGGTTCAAGTGAACTCAGCTCGCAAACTTTTGATTTAGACTGTTCTCTTTTTCTGTCTTTTGTTACCCCAAAATTGGTCAAACCGACAATGGTGGTGTTAGGCGTCACTGGAAGCTTAGATTAAATATTCGCAACGGCTGAAATTACGATTTTAGAACGAAGAAATCAAATAGGTTACTCAGGAATTTTGTGGTGAACATTTCTTATATCTCGTAAATATTATTTGAATCAAGTACCTTTAAAATTGTATTAAAATCAATTAATTCAAGAAAAATGATGGGAGAATGTAAAATAAGACTTATTAGTAGAAATCGAAGAAAATGCAAAATATCATATAAAAATGGGTAATTTCCTCTTTTTCATAACATAAAATTGTCTACACTAAATAGTATTGTTCTAAAGTGAAAATAATAAATGACATTTCATTCAAATTCGCTATATTTGGCCAAAATCTATGCCACATGTTTATCAAGAATTAGATAATGCTGCTAACATACTCCACAAATTGATTTGTTGAGTATTGTGGTGTTGGTGTAACAAAAGAGGCTGTAATACGAAGGCATTCTTCTTAACCTTTATCTGCTTATTTCTAAAAATAAATTCGAATTATCGAGAGTCAAGCTCTTCAATTATGTTTACCATACATTTTTCTTCCAACCTGGTTTTCCATCACCTTCAGATCAAGATTTTGTAAAGAAACAAGTACGACAAACCGAGCATTACATCTAAAACATTAAACTGCATTGAATTTCATTGCGAAATTGAGACTCATTTAAAAATTTTGTTGTTCCTTCGACTGCCAAGTTACGTTTAAGCGATAAAATTATGTATATAAAGAGCTATATTTGGAAGCATATATACATGAGTTGCGTTCCCTTGCGAACGTAAAAATGACAACCAGTTGAATGAAGTTAAAAGTGTCATAAATTGTATTTTTTAATTAGTCAAAATCGCCAGTAAAAAACATGAAATTGATTATTATGAAAGTAGGAATCAATTAAATGAAACGCCACTGGGAGCCAAGTCAGTCAAATGGCAACAGGAACAATTCTTAAGATATACAAATTCTTAAACAAAAAATAATATCTCAACATCATAAGGACTATTCCTTTTGCCTTCTAACTGTTCTCAATGGTATTTCCTTCAATTTATTGTCATTAAAGAAGTGGCTTTGAGGAAGATTGCTCAATATTCTCTATAACATTGCAACATACAAATTCTGGAGTAACGTAGTATACTACATACACAGTTAATGGTTAATTACATAACATCAAAAAACGTTCCCTAACCCAAAACGTGAGTAGTGAATACTTAATAGCTGTCGACCACTTCCTTAAAGCCTTTTTGTTGACGTGGGCAGTGACGTACTGAGTATAAGAATTTAGACGGTACGCGCAGTATGAGAATATGCAGAATTACAGAATCAAATATTTCCATTTTTTAAAACCAAAACAATTTTATTGTTTTTTGTATTTTTACTTAGATCTAAAAGGGATATCTAACTAACACTTTTTCGGGTATCAAACAAACACATATACGCCTCTCACGCCATGGCCAGAGGCTGCGTAGTTTTCTTTTAATTTCTGCGCGCATTGTAAAATAGTAGTAAAGATACTTTTGCTTTCTACAAAGTGTGCAAACGCCCGCTGTTGATGGTTGTTTTTCAATCACATATTCGTGTAGAGTTGGTTCGTTTACCAGCATCGAACATCTAAAACCATTTTAGGTATTCGATGCTGCTAAACAGTTGTCGGTAAGCCTTTCTCTACGCAAACCGCTCCGTCACATTCCAAAACACTACACTTCCGTCGCATCAACCCCTTGATATCTTCTCATACAAATGGTTTTCGGCAAATACGAATTTCTAGCCCATCTATGTTGAGCCTTCTGCCCAGTGGCGCTCCGTAAGGCGCGCAATGTGGAGCCCAAGTAAAAGGGGGGCCTACTTTTTAGTTGAAGGTTTTGCAATTGTAAGGAAAGTTAACTACTTGATACTTTGCGATAGTTGATATAAAAAGAGATTAAAAACAGCATCTTCCAGAACGATTTTTTTTTCGCATCGATGGCGTATATAAAGCCGTTTCTATATCAATAATCGTAAACCTTTTATTTAGGTTTTATAATAGTTTTAATCCTTTAAAATTAATAATATTAATATAATTAATTTAATTATATATATAAAAATATATATAAATATGTATAAAAGGAAGGATGCTTTTTCCACCATTGGTTAATAATCTTAGACTGATGAATTTGAATTTGTTACAGGACAGTTTTATTATTTTAGGTATTAACACTACTTGTGTCTGCTTTACACTTAAATAAAGGCAGCCTCGACAAATATTTTGCGGGCGGGCCTGCACTCGTTTCGTAACGCTACTGCTTCCGCCATCTTCGCACTTTATTGCAGTAGTGAGACAGGTACAGGTACAAGCGCAGGCGCGGCGGGACAGTTGCAGGAGAGTGTTCAGGCGCTGGCGCTGCAGGCGGTGCGGCGGTGGTGAAGCGACACTGACGGAAACAGGAACAGACCCCCTCCCCCCCCCTCAGCCAGCGAAAGCACTTGCTTTTTTGCGCCCTTTTCCGGAATGCGACGGCGCGGTGTCGAAACTGAGGTGCGTGTCCGAGCCGGCTTGAAGTGCCTCTACATGACCACGGTTTCTTGTCAGCTAGCGGATGGGAGTATCGTCGGTGATGTGTAAACCTTTCACAGTTAACATTGATAGTGTTGCCTGGATATTGATTCATTCGTATTTCTGTGTACGATAACTGTACTAGTAATACCGATATTGTAATGAATATTTTATCCCGGAATGTGACGGTGAACCCTCCCTCCCCGTCGCCGACTTTCACGTCGGCTTGAAGATATTTCCCCCTCTAGGTATCTGCACTCACGGGAAACTACGTGTGCTGAGACAAGCTCTAAGCTCCGATTGGTATTCCGTGTGGTAGTGTAGTGTATGTGAATGTAATCATGAGTGTAAGGTGATAGAATAGGACGCGAACAAGAAAGAGAAGTGAAAGATCCCCGCGATTCGTGACCCGTTTCTTAGGGTATTACTGCAACATTCGCTTGGTATTTGTCACACAATCCACATAAAACTACTTACTAGAGCAGTCGACCGCTAGAATTATCCTCTAGGCAGCAGCAGAATTTGTCCTGGCTAACTAGCTAGCATCGAAAATTATATCGCAATTATATTGCAATTATAAGGATTGCTGAGCAGTTTCGAAATGTGAATTAGCGCATTGTGTACAGAAACATAAATGTTTCTAATATGCAATACCCATTTCTGCTAATCGGCTCACTCTACCAGATTTGCTCTAACTAATATCTAATCCGATAACGACTAGCATTCCAAATATGTTTCATGCGATGTATGATATCGAAATGCAATGTCTCAGTCGCGACAGGTGATGTACAGGTTCTCACGACGCAATGATTGATTTGTTTCCAACATTTGGTTTGTGGGTGTATTTTTGAGAAAAATGTTTTTTCTAATGCGACCATTATTTTTTTGTACTACGAAGAGTAAAGTATCACGTAAGAGAATACTCATGCAAATGAAGCTAAAAATGTACCAATGAATTAATTTTCAGACTTTCAAAATGACAACCAAAGACGTAAAATATTTCTCGTCCAATGTGAAGAAACAATATTTCCTAAAATTCAGTCGCGGAAGAGAATAAACAACTAATAAAATACTTTACGTATCTAAGATATTAACTATAGATAAAGTCCGCATTTTTAACGTTTTGTGTGGCAAATAGTAGAATTCCAATGGAATCTATGGTTACCCTTCCACCAGATTCGTAGTTTATTGTTGTAGTGTGACAGTCCAGGTTCTTAATATTTGCTGTTTCATTGTATTATTTAGCTTCTATTATGTCTCAACTGTAAAGTTAATAAATAGATGAACTTTGGGATGCAGTTCGCTACGCACTGCATACTTTTATGCTAAAGTTTATGATTTATAACTTATTTTCATCTTTACTATAAGACCTCAATTTTTGTTGCGTACATTAGTTTTGTAGAGTTTTTAACTTTCGCCCAGTTTTAACATCATTTAATTATTACAGGATTGTAAAAATGTAACTTGGATTATTTAGACCCTCACTCAATATTTTGAGTAATAACTTACCTGGTACACTATCTGCAAAGCCACCCCTGCATATTTATTGAATAGTGTTGTAGGAAATCATTTTTTCAGTTATTTTTAAATACTGTTTATACTCGGTGTTAGGTAAATAATAAAAGTAGTCCTAAAAATATATTTGAGGTATTCTGCATCAGGTAAAACTATACGTATATACTACATGGCCAGGAGTTTTTGATGAGTTTAATATAGATATCCTCTTCTACATTATTTCAGTTGTATAGATAAATTATGCGGCAGTCGGGTGCAACCAATCTTTATAAAAGAGGTCTCTAAAAAAAGATAATTTACGGAGAGTTACGAATTGCATTTAAACTGTAAAAATATGATGAATTTGTTGAAACGTAATTCAGTATACATGTCAAATGCAGTCCGTAACATACGGGCAGCGTTTTTGAAGTATTTGAGTACATAGTTATATAAATCCCAAATGAAACACTTTAGTCATTAAAACATGTAATGTTGAGGCCGAAAGCCTCAAATAAATATTCGGCACACCGTAATTTATAAAATGAGGTCTTAGACATTCTATTTCATTTGTGCAGGTTTGGCGCTTCTTGATTCTACCCCGCCAGTTCAGACACCCACTCACCTGTGCAGAATCTGCAACTGTATGTGAAATTAAAGTAATTACTTTATTTTTATGCCCTTGAATTGCACGTGTGTATATATCTGTTTGGTAATATAGTTAAATAAGAATAATTTGTATTGGATAGAGTGTAATGTAAGGTATGGTTAAAATACGTTTAGTTTGTACAGTTACAAGGAGATATATAGAACAAGCGACAGAGGATAAGAGGGTCTTGAAGAGAAAAATACCTTATGGGCTCAGTTTGGAAATGTAAAGAGAGGGAGGAAGGAGTTTAGCATGCGTTAGTTCTCGCTCGGGTACGCTGGTTTATTTTTATTTCAACGCGACACAGCAAGGCGTACATTCTTGGAATCCTAGAAGCTAGTCGCGATATTTTGTAAGTCTTATTCTTGTCCGAAATATATAAATAGGGATATGTTAATTAATCATTAATGAAAAGACACATCATATTAATTTTGCAATATTTTATGTTGTCTGCCTGCAATTGGGATGTCAAGTGTTTGTGAAGTGTTGAGCTTCCACTTCTCCTTAAAGCACATAAAACCGCTTTCTGTAGGTTACCAGTTTGATATTAAAGTATCAATTTTACAAAAATGTATCTTTGAGGCTTATGAAGGGGTTCTCTCACAAAGAATGGGCTCACACAAAGAAATCTGAATGAGAAGGGTTGACGTGTTCTCTCTGCATCGAAACGAAAGGACAGTGTACTCACCCGCAACTACTCCGCAGTATGGTTGACTGGGAGGCCCTAGAGCTCGAGTCTTTGACGAGGAGGGGCTACATATCTCGATCAAATTCATCCATTGTCTGGAGGAGAACTCTATCAGACGGCTGCTCTGATCGGCAGCTTTTCGTGGTTTCCCCGATCAGTAACGATTGCCAGAACAGTACTCCCACGGACCGCGCCTGATCTTTTCTTCCCCATCATTTTCCCTTCTCTCCGCAAAGACACACACATACACAGGCATACACTACTGAACCACACATGTCGAGAGATCAGTCGGTAGTTTAGAACTTGTGTTGTCTGGTGTGGTGCCCCGCTAAACCTGGAAAAGACACCTGGCGGAAAATTCGAAAGCTGCCGTGTAATACAGCGCGGAATCATAATTCCAGCGCATGAGGAACACCGCCACCTTTCAAAATATTGAATACACTACACTTACGGGAATAATGATTTATCTAGTTGACACGCCCAAGATCAAGTTTCACATGAAAGAACAAGACGCTATTTTCTCTAGACTGACTAAGACAGCGAGATCATAATTTCAGCGGATGAGGAACACCGCCACCTTTAAGAATACAGCATGCACTACATTTACGTGACTAATGATTCCCGTAGTTGACACGCCCGGAATCATGTCTCACTCGAAAGAACAAGACGCTCTCTTCTGTAGACTGACTCTTCCTGCGGGGGCCAACCTCTGGGGAGCTGCACCGTGTGCTACCGGGCACCGAATTCCGCCGCGGCGCGCCGGCAGTCGGGGGCTCTGTTGGCAGCGAGGGGCGGATCTCAGGGGGGGGGCTGCTCCAATTAGGCGCGCACCCTCGCCCCAGGCCGTGCCGTGCGGCGGCCGCCAGTGGTGGCGGCCTGTGTGGTCCGCAGCGCCCGGCTGTCCCTTGGGGCGTCAGGCCTCTCGAGCCCAAGTCGATCGAAGGAACTCGCCCTTTGTGGAATTCAGTTACAACGTGGTGGAAGTTTCGGAATCAAAGAGCCTCTCGTTTATCGACTACAGTTCTGGTACTACTCGAAAAAAAATATATCAATTTGTTTCAGGGTTTTTCTGGAAGTTGGAGAGCAGGTATCACATGATTAGTAATAATTAACGTTTTAAGGAGTAAACTGGTCTAAAATTGTTTGATGAAGTTCTGTTATTATTAAATTACGTTCATGAACCAAATTTTTATTCGATCTGTGTCAGTCTTATAGAGCTTGAATAATATTTCATAGCATAATGAAATAGTCAATATCACAATGTTGTAATCATAGTCATCTTGAAACGAAGAAGTATCTAATCGTGCTACAGAATATCACAGACTTTCTCACACTAATAAGTTTCCATAGTTTTTAGTCTAGACTTGCTTTCCAGTAATGCTCACCCTCTACCCAATTGCTACCTATTAGTGTCGAAAGGACATTTTGCCTCATTTCTTTCAATTTCGTACCCGTAATGTTTGAATTTTGAAAATGTCCTAGGTGCTTCATGAAAACAAACTACCCAAATTAATGTTTTTTAAAATTACAGAGCTTTCGTGTTGTTATTACTAGAACCTGGATACTGCGGCATTTATTTTAACTAAAATAGACAGACAAAAATACATTTATTCCACTGCATGAAGAAAGGAATTTATTCTAGCTAAAACAGGGATGCAAAAATGGGTGTAAACAATGCAAAATCACATTCAATAGGAATTATTATAACATATTAATAATGAAAATGCTCCACATTTTTATTCGAACTCTAAAAATTTACATTAGTTCTTAACGTGTAAAGAAGCGATCTTTTCTTTGCAATCTTGTTTTCACATGACAAATCCCCTATAATGCCAACGAATTTGTTTCATTCGTAACGCGTCTCTTCGAAATGATATAATGGGCTCTTTTTTGAATTTTGAAAACGGAGTTAGTGAAACGGAATTATATTTTTCGTTCCTAGCGCCCGTGAAATCGACAGCACTGAGAAGGGAGTATCATACACACAGGGAAATCCTCAATAGGGATTCGAGTTCATATTTAAAAGTAGTATGAGATTCTTCATGAACTTTTAGAACCTGTCGGCATCAATTAAAAAAAATCAAAAATAATTTTTACGACATCCTCTTCTTCCACAGGACAAAATACAAACTTGCTCTTGTGTTGTCTAGGCTTGTAAGTATATGTCCAGTTTGATCGAAATCTCTGCCGGGAGGGAAAAAACTACAAAATATTGACAAAAAATGCAGAAAAGGCAAAAATAAGACCTAATGCGAAACAAGGCATCAGAAGATAATATAGGCAAAAATACATAGTGAAAATCTTCTAAAACAACGACAGAAGCACAATTCGTTGCTCTTATTATCAAAAGTCATGAAATAGTAACAATAAAAAAAGGCATTTTGTCAACTTCCGGGCTCTATTTATTATATTTATCTCTGTGAATTTCAGTTGAAATCTAGCGAAAGTTTCCAATCAAACGCGCACTACTAAAAGGAATAATAATACCTTGATGTGACATGTTTCCATAATCATCAAATTTAGAAAATTAGTACGATGTAGTCAGCCTTTTTTTAAATGCGATTAAAAATAAACTAATAAAATAAAGTTTTAAAAAATGATTAAATTATGGTCGGAGTATTTCACCTTGTTTAATTTTATTATTGTGGACATTTTTAAGTGGCTACTAATACGTTTACTCTTTTGAAATTCTGTTAAATTCTTGCGGAAATTTCGTGTGTAAATGGTGTAAGAAATACGTAACATAATAGTACAGGGATTTCGCACGCATGTTATGGAGTTATTGAAATAAAGAAAGTAAATCACTATTGTCAGATACAATTAATAATATTCAGATTATTTCCACTAATTTACTTCATTTAATAATAATATTTCTATGAGGATGAATCTAAATATAAATAATTCTATATCTCTCAAAGGTTCTTATTTTAAAAAATCGATATGGCATTTTGAAATGAGAATACCAAGTCATATATTAATAATATTTATTAACTTTATTTGGAAGAAATAAATAAAAAGAAACATATTGAGAAAAAAGATAGAAGATAATACAAGAGAGGATGTTCATTGTAATCACATTGTTTGATAATACATTATTAAAATAATACTGTCTAGTTTATAATTTATCGACCTGCGATCAAATATTTTTCGCTGAAGAAATTATAAACTGTAAACTATCAAGGTTCTAAATATCCAAGCTATCAGGCAGAGAATATTGTATTAATTTTTGGTATGAAAATAATGATTCTGAAATTATTGTAAAGACTCTTCCTCTTTTACAACACAATATTCTGCATTGCTTTGGTAGGCACTCTTACATCTGTTTCCTACTTCTCGCGAAGTTCTTCATTTTGAAAATATTCACAATATCTAACTTATAATTAAAGACATCTATCGACACTTAAGAACCAATGTATCGAATGTCCACTTTATCAAAAATGACTATATCGAAAATGACTTTTTCAAATTGATAATAAGCCATAAAGAAGTGAAATAAAAAAGGGGTTGTCTTAAAAGAATATCCCGTTAGCGCAGTACACATTGTGAATAAAAACCTGTGTGTTAGCAATTGTCTCCCCAACTGCACGGGTTTCCCCATTCAGGTATCCTTCCCCAGCGGGACATCGCATCAGCCGAGTCAGCCTCAAAACTCCAGACTAGTCTATCGATATGTGAGGTAAATGAGTGCATGTAAATGTAAGAGTGTTTGTGAGTGAGCAAGTAAGAGCCAAAAAGAGGACAAGCGCGTGCGGTCTGATGCCTTTTTGTTAGGGCTCTGCTTCGGCATTTGCCTGGTTACTGTTTTGGAGATAAGAATTATTGTTTCTTAAGTGTCAATAAGCAACGTTGATTTGGCTATTGCTGCCTCAACATCTAAACAGTTCGCACGCATCAGTTTACGTGTGCCGTGGGGTTGGCAGTCCGCCCAGCCACTGGTCTTCCACAGCGCAGGTGAGGCGAGGCGGTGCGGCGCGCTACCCGAAGAAGCCCTGCGGGACGCCCGGGAAAGGGTTGAAGCCCTGGAAGGAGGGCTGGTGCTGGTGCTGGTGCGTGTGGAACTGCACGCGGTTCTGTCCGCCAGTCAGCATGTCCATTAGGGACGGCATCTGCACCGTTTTCGCGCTGGAACAAAACACAGCATAATGAAGAACCGAAAGTCTTAACTATTAGATTATCTCTAATCTCGGCTATCCTGGATGATATTTGTCTCTTTGGTGGCTGACGTTTGGGCCAACATGTTCTGACCTTCCTCAGAGCGTACTGCTGAGTCTCAGGAAGGCTATTGCATGATGACTGAAACATCAGCCATTACGACAGAGTCGCTTGTCATCCTCGATAGCCTAGATAATACACACTCCGACCGCGGAAGCCTACGCAATTATATTAAAACATCTGTTTAATATATACTACACCTAAAGCCCATTCACCTACGTACTTCACCCTTCATACCCCTATAGCGCATTCTCCATAATCTCAAAGAATCCAGTACTAGAGAGAGTAAGCTGATATTAGTCCAAACTCTGAAATTAATTGTTTCACTGGGAAAGAAATAAGAAAGTAAATAAAACGCTGAATTAAAGTTCAGCATAGTTAGGTTTTATCTCACAGTATTTCTAGGAGATGTAGCTGGTGGTACCACCTCCAGGACATATCAACTACCATCTGGAAACGCGCGATAGCGAGTTGAGAGTTAACTAAACGAAAAGTGCAAGGTATTTCCGCTCTGTTACGGACTGGAGCCGAAGATGGAATTTCTTCCTTTTTAAACTTGCAGCTGGCTATTCCACACCCGTAACGAACTCACATTACCGGTTTTCGTCTTTATACTTAAAAACCCGCTACTATGTAATCAGTGAAAGTATATTATTTCTGAAGAAGTAGGATCACGATTCTGCAATAAGAAATTTCGCATGTCTTGTTTCAGTGAGGGTTACTTTGCCAACAAGTAGTTATGCATGGCATAAATTGCATAGAACATTTCTTTTAGTTTGTTCTTTTTTAGTTACTAAGCTTCGAACGTGTGAACCTTAAATTATGAGTTTTCAGTAATATTTACAGTATTAATAACATGACATTGAACCTTAAACTTGTGAATGACTTCATAAACAATAGTTTGGTTTCCTTTTTCTATACGCACAATCCAACAGGAGATTACAGGATTTCGAATGATAAATATTGTATTTAACATATACCTAATTGATTACTTCAATCCAATGTACTATTTCCTGTCATCTGTGATTCAAATAAAAAATGAAAGATCACTTTCTCCATCTTTCTTCTTTTTTGCACGCCACTAGGCAAATAATTTAGCGATGAAGTGAAAATTGGGAGGCCACGAACGCGCGCCTTGTCCCAGCTCCCCAATGCGTGCGTGCGCGTCGGCGTTCGAAACCGCGGAGGAAAGCGGCGTTTCGGGAGACCCCGCTCACGGCGCTGCCGGCCAGGGGCTGCGAGGCGGCGGCGGCGGTGACGCATCTCACACACGCGAGCGGAGGCGCCGAGAGGAACGCAGACGGCGCGGGAGACTGACCGGTCGAACGAGGAAGATGCGAAACCCGGCACGGCCGGTCTTCGCTTTCTACAGACTTCGCCCGCGTCTTGCCTGCGAGTGATCAAGCGCACAGCCGTCTGCAGGGTGGGGGCGGAACCAAGCCGGGACGAGACCGGGGCGAGACGGGGCGAGACGGGAGGCGAGACGGGGCGAGACGGGGCAGACGGGGCGAGACGGGGCGAGACGGGGCGAGACGGGGCGAGACAGGCGCGACGGGAGAACGGGGCGAGACGGGGCGAGACGGTCGGAGGCGGAGAACGGGGCGAGACGGGGCGAGAGCGGGGCGAGACGGGGCGGACGGGGCGAGACGGGCGAGACGGGGCGGACGGGACATACGGGGCGAGACGTGGGCGAGACGGGCTGAGACGGGGCGAGACGGGGCGAGACGGGGCGAGACGGGGCGTAGACGGGGCGAGACGGCGGCAGGAGACGGGGCCGAAGACGGGGGGAGACTGGGGCGAGACGGGCGAGACGGGGCGAGACGGGGCGAACGCGAGACGGGGCGAGACGTGGGCGAGACGGGGCGAGACGGGGCGAGACGGGGCGAGACGGGGCGCGAGACCGGGGCGAGACGGGGCGAGACGGGGCGAGACGCGGGGCGAGACGGGGCGACGGAGACGGGGCGAGACGGGGCGAGACGGGGCGAGACGGGGCCGAGACGGGGCGAGACGGGGCGAGACGGGGCGAGACGGGGCGAGACGGGGCCGAGAACGGGGCGAGACGGGGCGAAGACGGGGGCGAGACGGTGGGAGACGGGGCGAGACGCGCGGGGCGAGACGGGGCGAGACCGGGGCGAGACGGGGCGAGACGGGGCGAGACGGGCGGGACGGCGAGACGGGGCGAGACGGGGCGGAACGGGGCGAGACGGGGCGAGACGATCTTTGTGGTACGACGCAAGGTTCAATAATGAGAACAGGCAGGGAGATTGGACGGGGATTTCCATTGTGTCCGGCCAAGATGAATGGGCGAGCGCGACACATGAGGCAAGAAGGTACAGATTGGAACGATTCAAATGCTTTGCTTTGAGGTTTAATGGTATGAAGAAGGTGGACAGGGAAGGTAGGCGGGGTGATTGGCAGGAGATGGGGCGGGCAGATGGCGGGAGCAACGACATTCGTGCACGAGATTCGTGGAGCTGGTGAATTAACGACGTGCGGGCAGGGGCGCTTCCTTACCGACGGGCAGTTCGGGAAGGGTGCGCGGCTACGTGGGTTCGTGAGCAAGGTGCTTTTGGATGAGCGGTCAGAAAGGATGGGTGAAGCGCAATTGGGAGAGACAGGGCGGAGCAGGCGAGGCGTTGAGTTCTGGGCGAAATGGCGCGTAACAGAGCGGTACAGGTTAGGAGCGGATGGGCAGTGTGGTGTGACGGTGGATGGGCAAGGTGGAAGATGGGCAGGATAATGGGCTGGGTGATGTGGCAGCGGATGGTGGGAAATGGGAAGGGCAGGTGGGCGGGAAGGGCGATATGGGCTTAGTGGGTGAGCGGTACGGAGTATTGCGGCGTGGGGTACGAGGGAAGCGAGTATAATGACAAAGTAAATGGAATGGGTGGGCGGGTGAAGCGGTACGAAGTGGAGCGAGCGGGTGTGACGGGCCGAGTGACCGGAGTAGGCCGGCCGAATGAGTTAAGGGCCTGGGGGGGGGGCCTTGCGACGGAATAGACCGTCGACCCTGCCCCACCATGTAGTGCTAACGGCGTCAAAGCTGCTGCTGTTGATCGAAGGCCTAGTGCAAGCAAAGCAGCAGCGACGGAGAAATTATATCAATTTACCGGATTTTCTCTTCTCATTTGCTGGCTTTGCGCATGCATTAAACGAGTAGAACGAACCGATTATTTTCCTGCCTCATTAACCTACGTCAACATGATTACGTTATTTATAGCTTTAAATTATGATTTTACTTGCTTCAGAAAAGGTAGAACTTGAAGTTAAGTCTGACTTGAAATTATATTGATATCTTTGCATGAATTTTGTATTACCCCACGACATTAATACGAGTAGTATATTTTCTCCAAACTCTGTTCGAAGATTTATTTTAAAAATTGCAAAATTCTTGCAATCCCAAAATTCAACTGGAAATTAGGAATAAATCATATTAAATAATTGACGCTTGCTCGTCACTTAACAGAACTTACGTTTTAACTATACTTTAACATATATAACCTTGCAAAACCTTCTTAGTATTCTAAAGCTTTTGAGGGATATGCCACCATTAAAAAAAGTCTGCAGATCCAAAAATATACTATTGTTAAGTCATGGCCATAAAGAAAGGCAAAATAACTAAATTTTCCCTTCCTGTTGATTTGCCATTACCTAACTGTGCGTGATGAGAATAATTATTTATTATTAATATTATTTGCCGTTTACTACTAAATTTAAGAATATTGTGTTTTTTTCAAATGTTGATATCTGACGGAGTGAGGTGGCATCTTCTGCAATTAAATACAATTACTACAGATAAAACTCCATATGTTTGAAGTGAAACCTTAGTTTCCATCAGGAGCACATCTGACAAGACTTATAACAAACCTAATGTAACATAGAAGTGCTTTAACACAAAAGAGACTTTTTCATGAAATACGAAACCTCTTTATAAATATATCCTTCTTGTGTTGCAAGTGATATATCACATCGTTCTCCTCCCTTAACTTCTCATTGAAAATACTAAATTAATTGAAGCACAGCACGCAATGCCCAATTTCTAATGTTTTAAAATAAATTTCAAGGGAAATTACCAATAATTAAAATCTATCAAAAAATAAAGTGAACATTAAAAGTAACAAAATTCATTCACGTAAGAATGTTATTCAGAAGCTCTTAAAAGCCCAACATGACAGTCCTTTCCTGACCTTTGTTTCAATATTTAATATTTACATATAGATTAAATATTTATACAAACATATCAAAACTATAAAATCTGTTGTGATAAACACAGTTTTCAGGAGTCTCAGCAACACTAACTACCATCTTTCCTTTCTTCATCACGCTTGCATAAGCTTAGCGTATGGCTGTAACTGAAGTGTAATGGTATGACTGAAGTGTATGGCTGTAACTGTAGCGTAACTGAAAGCCAATATATAGATATGGACTGAAACAGCAACCTCTGATGAGGTAACAATAAAATTAGAAATGTCAAGCTAAAAGAGCTTATGACAAATTTCAGTTTGAAAACTCACGAAATCTATTTTTGTCCGTGAAGTTGAAAAAAAATCAAATATTTATGGGTGTATCTATAGTCGTTAACGTCCTGCAGAGCCTATGTTAAAATTGCAAACGCCCCTACACTTCATGATGATCCCATGTTCGAAGTTGTCGAAGTTGAAAAGTGTAATGAAGTGACGCTGCCCTGATGCCCAGTTCAGTCTCCCTGGCGACTGTCAAGTTTTCTCCGAGCTTTCCCTCGCTCATTCGAGGTTCGCCTGATACTCCTCCTCTAATAAGTGGCGGAAATCAGGAGCGTGAACTAACAACCTGGCGGAAATTACCCACAGTTTTCTCTTTTTTTTCTGTTGCCCGCCAATTTTGACGTTTGGAGTTGAATACCAGATAACGCAAGTCAAGATATATCTGAAATCTTATACAGTTTTATCGATACTCCGGGTGGTAAGAAATTTGCTAGAGGCGGATTTAATTTTTTGGCTCGATCGGCCAAGTATCTTTCCTGGGCATCTGTTTTACATGATGTCAACGACCGTCCGAATTGCATGCCGCGATTTTTAGCACCTGAAGAATCTACCCAACATTGTTTGACCCCGCGCTTCGACCGGGTTTGAATCCGCGGAAACGTGGGATCCAGTGGCCGACATGATAACCATATGACAAACATCAAAGCCGGTCATTGTATGAACTATTTCGCTTAAAAGGTATATACATATTGTGAATACAAGATGGTGTTAACCACATGAAAGATTAGGGCCACACGGAAAAACTTAATGTTCGTTTCAGTTAGGGCTGCATCCACTTATTGGACCGATCCATCGTGGATTTCAGTCGTTTCCTCGGAAGCATATTCTGAAGTAACTGCTTGTTCACTTCTTCTCAACATTGCATGCCAAGCGTTAAATACTTATGGGCATAACCTATTTGAAGCGATAAATATCTGGAGCATTTTTAGTGTCAAGATCACACACTTATATGTTAAAAGATATTTTATATAATAAGACTCTCATAGATTTTAGTTCGGTCAAAATAAATAATTCTTTCCGTATTTTCCCCGTCGTTCTATGTTTATCGATAATTGTTTATGGTTCAAATTAATTATTCATTTAATTAATATTTACTAACACCACCCGACACGAATTTTGTTTAAACTTGCATTTATAATGTATTGCTAGAAATGCTCTCTTGAACATTTACACGAAATATTCTCTAGTTTTGTGAGTATTATAGTGTTCAATAATTCAAACCATGATTAAACGTACGGCAAAACCATATATAAAATTAATATTAAGCAAAACGATACCTACTATTTTTGCAGGAGCTGGGATTTTCTTTATCATTGTACTCTTCATGACGGGCAAGAAAGTGCTAGATTCCGAAACTATTGTTTCACATTTATAGCTTTTCCAATGGACTACAAAACAACAGTCTTGCATTGTCATTCGGTGAGCAAGCCGAGAAAAGTGCCGGAAAGTGAACTCGGGGCGACCGAACAAAAAAGGATGCTCGACATCTACGGAAGAGTTATCAACAACTTGAACCTCGGTCGCG